>OZ035825.1:28416957-28629457 GCA_964034765.1 Knipowitschia caucasica
TCAGCAGATGTACAGCCTTATCACTGTTATTATGATTAGCTCTGCGGTCAGGCCGGACAGCTGCAGATCTTCTTAGGGGCTGCTATGGGTTTATTCACAGACTTATGATGAATCAGGGATATCAGGGATTTCTGGAAGAGGATTGGGAAAACATGACTTATAAATAATAATAATAATAATGGATCCAGTTTTATTTAGGGCTTTTTGGACACTCGATGAAGCTCCACATTCCCTCTTTACTGTGGTGGTAAACTACTACTGTGGCAACAGCCGCTCTGGGGTGAACTGACAGAAACAAAGCTTCTACATTGTGCCATCGGTAGGCCTGTCACAATAAGAAATGATGCTGGACGATTAATTGTCTCAGAATTTATTGCGATAAGCAATAATATTGTTGTTCTGAGATCATTTTCATCTAATACAATGATAATGATGCAGACACCTTTTCAAAGATAAATAAACTTTTATTTTTAAAGACCACTGCCGGAAGTGGCGGAAGTAGCGGGCGGGCTTTGATGCTAACAGAGTTAAGCTAGCGGTTTTTTGTGTAAAGATTCTCTCTAAGAATGCAGCTCTGCAGAGTATCTTTGTCCAGAGACCTTCCAGAGACTTTATATAACAGCAGTATGTGTTCACGTGGTGCATCAGCTTATTTGATTATTAAAAGGTACTGCCGCATCGGCCAACACGCTAACGCTAGCCTGAATGAGAACTTAGGGGCTGGCATAAGTTCACAACTACTGTGTCCCCCATTGTCAATACGGGTTAAGTCCTGGTTTAGGCCCTGTTTTGGCTGTATTTTGTATTTTTGAGTAATTTCAGTCTGCTTGCTAGACCGCTAATATTCCCGTGACCACTTTGCGGCTCTCTGATCCGAGAGAGAGGGAGAGAGCGAGACGGGGAAAACAAACAAGCATGCAAATGGAATTTATCGCGGCCAGAAAAATTATTGAGCTAATTTTAATTATCGTGCGATTAATTGATTTATGGAATTTCGCGACAGGCCTAGCCATCGGCTTGATCGCTATTAGGCAATATGGGTGAAGTGTCGAGCCATCACAGTCTCCCATCACAGTACACACCAAGCCCTGCCCTGCTTAGAAAGGTTATATACATGCACGCTCCTACTCTGCAGATCAGGGGCCGCTAATAACAGCGCAAACAGTACTTTACGACACAAACAACTGATACAGTTGTGTGTTTTGGGTGTTATGTGTGAATGTGCGTTGGATGGAGGTTTTCTCACAATCCGGGTCCACTGCTGACAGGGGCCAGAGCAGCAGAACCCTGTTTGTGTGACAAGCAAAGAGGAGAAATAAGACAATAACAAAAGTCACATTAATGTGTCTCACTGAACATGAAATTTTCATACATATGTAGTTTTAATTAATATACATTTCAATTTATAAAAGCAAACAAATAAATACACATACTTAATTACACTTATTTGGGGGCTATAGCCTATAGGCCTAGTTCTTATGTTTTTTTCACTATAAATACTGTTTAAAAGAATAGGTCCAACTTGTAATAATATAAATCAGTAACTGTGTTTAAACGGCCATGTTTTAAACCACATTTGGATGAAGTGGGTGATACATCAGACACGTCAGCCTCAGATCCATTTTTGCACTAAAATAAGAAGACTCTCCTCTTGTCGTACACAGCCCAGCAGTCATGCACACACTCCACAGCTTACACTACCTTTGTCACCTCCCACACACTGGTTATCTCCAAGGACACAAAACCCACAAGATTCCCTTCCCAATTTTCACGCATGCAGCCTAAATGGAGCTGTAAGCAGGCATTAAGCCCAACAGGGGAAAAGGCAGAAATACTGATAGAGGGAAGAGGATATGGAGAGAAAGAAAGAGAGAGAGGGTGGTTTCTTTTAGCACTGACTTTCATCTTTACAACATACTCAAATAGGGTTTCTCAAAAATCTAGCCACTCTGATTTGTTCTTACTTTTCTCTGTGTAGCCCCCCCCCCCCCCACCCCCCCCCCACCCCAGCCACAGAAAAGACACAATGCAGCCTCTGTACTTCTACACCAGGGGGACACGCACAAAAAAGCACTGCAATCCCTGCCAGATTTAAGAAGGCCTTGGTCATGCGCCAGGGTATCTGAAATAATACTCCACAGCTCACAGTGCGAGTAACTTTTTTTTTCCCTTTTATCAGAGATTAGAAGTGATCTCCTTTCACTGTTAATGCTTCAGCCATTCTCAATAGTGGATGTGTAGTTTGGACTGGAGGCAAGCCAGGAAAAGTAGAGCAGGGCAGAAATGGGCAACAGGCAGTGATAATATATGACTGGAAAGTTCAGAACCAAATGTATAGAATAGTGGCCTTACATTAGCAAAGATTTAACCTAAGTTTAGACTTGGGCTGCAAAATGTAAAGAGAAATCTACATGTAATTTTTTTCCAATCACCATTGCGTGACACATTTATGTTTCAGATTGAGTGAGTGCGCTCTGTATCTTCCGCTGTTGCTCTCACTTCGAGCAACTGTGGCGCACACCTTTTCTATTAGACCGCACCAGGACTCTGAGAAAACCCTCATGCTCGGGAAAAGTACTGCACTTTCCACTCCTGGATATGATTCTTTAATATTATACTTGATTATATATAGAATAGGCGACAGTAGCTCAGTTGGTAGAGCATTGGCCTTCAGGCCAGAAGGTTGTGGGTTCAATTCCCACCTCTACACCTTCTCAACCGACTCCCACTGATGACTGCTGTCGTTGTGTCCTTGGGCAAGACACTTAACCCCACTTTGCCCAAAGCCCAAGCTGAAGATCAAGGCTATGCTCACACTCAGAGAGCAGCCGTCCTCCTGTGGACTCACCACCTGCAGAGGGTCAGTGAGGGGCTGGTGCTATGAGACTTGGGTGGCATCTCTGACTGCCACCCCCCTGACCCAGAAATGGATTAAAGGGTAGAAAATGGATGGATGGATGGATGGATGGATATAGAAGTCCTGAAACTCTTCTTTTTAAAATGACCCGAGATGATATCACAGATAGTAGTTGCACACAGCAAACCACAAGTAGCCTGCTCCTGATAACGCACAATTGAGTAACTTCTTTTGCTTTTTGCTATTTTTTAAGCCCAGTTTCAAAAAAAGAATGCTGGCCATTATTTATTTGTGTTGTGTGTAGCTGTAATGAACAATCAATCAACAATATCAGCCTGTGAAAAGTAAATTTTGTGTTAAGTGAAAGTGAAATCTAACATCTCTCAAAAGAACTAAGAAATAAAAAATAAAAAGTGGGTTTGCAGCTATAATAACCGTTTGCAACTTTACGGTATTCCCATATCATTAGATCTGTCGAGCGGAAGTCGTTGAAACAATATCTTTATTCTCTGAAAGAATATGAAGCTGCTCCATTGATTTGTGCTCTCCTATAGCAACTTTAACAGTGGGGCGTCTAGTGTGACCCAGTCAGTCACCCGCAGGAAGGAGTGATTAGCCCGGACTGTAGCCCACCTGCTCGGGCTCAATGAGGGCCCTCACACAGCTCGCTTGTACAAGTCAACAGAATTTTAATCACAACACAAAGACACACTTGCACAGACAAAGACATGTACACAAAAAGACTCTTAGGTGAATGAGAGGGGTGCACGTTCCCTCACTGACCCTTTCATCCTACAGATAGCTCGAGAGGAAGGAGGCAGAGCAATGATAAAGGCCCAGACAGCAATAGAGGGCGAGTGGAGAAGGAGGGAGGAAGGAAGGGAGGGAGGAGGAGTGTTTCCTGGAGAGACGGGCCCACAGGATGTACAGCAGAGAGAGGGAGCTGACCACCAGGTTTCACTCTGTGTGTGCTGTATAGGGGTGGGAACCTCAGGGTACCTCACGATACAATACAATACGCGATAGAAAGCTCCCAATAACGATTATATCACGATAACGATTGTATCACGATAACGATTATATCACAATATGACGATTATTGATATATTGGTCAGAAATATACCATATGCCAATTTATGGCATAAATAAAAGAAAAATGTTAAGTGAAAAAATATTTATACTTTATTTCATGATAAATGGAATGGAGATATGTAATGTAGTCATATATTAAGTATTCATTTTTTTTTTCAAAATTGATACTTGGCAAATGCATGTCACACTCCTAGTGCTGTATGTTATTGAAGTCTGATGAATCAATAGGGGGAACTCAAATAACCTTCAAAATCTTATACTTAAGTATCATCAGCTGGAAACCTGCGCATGTCCCACAAGCTTGAAAGCTCAGACTACTCTTTTGGATTTTTATGATTCTTTGTTCTATGAAAAAGTAAAAATAGGGGGAACTGGGGGACCCCTCAAAAAACGTTTGATAAATCATAAATCACTGCATATTGTTTTTATACCTGTCACTTTACCTGTTGATATTTTATTCATATCCATCTGATAATTCTCCCATTCAAGTCACTTTACCTGTTGATATTATTTCAGATGTTTATTCTGCTCATATTCATATTCTCCGCAGCTAATGTATAATATAGACATCTGTAAATACTTCTGAACCAAGTGCAATTATAGCTCAGAGTTTATCTCATTTTATTTTATTCTTATCTTAATTTATTGTCTATTATCTTAAATAATAGACTTATTTGATGTGTGCAATCTGAGTGCTCTTATTTCCTTTCTTTGCTGTAATGTGCGCAACGATGACACTGAAATTTCTCCACTGTGAGACTAATAAAGGTTTATCTTATCTTATCTTATCTTAATATGGATCCCTTATATTTATTTTTGAATAGTAAAATAAAACAGACACACACAAAAAGTATTGCTTTTACTTAAGTGTGGGCCCCCTTTATCAGAGATTTGGCCCCTGAAGTCACTTCACTTGGGCTGCAGGTGCAGCGCAGACGTGTAGAACTCTTCTAATGAAATAATAACTACATTTTACTCCTGCTGTTCTATAACTTCACATCAGTCCTCTGACAAAAGTTTGTGTGCTTCTCTTTTTTGTTTCCTCTTTCAGTGACCAAGAGGCAAAGTTTATGAGCAGACATGGACAAATAAACCAGATGTGTGCTCGAGACAAATGTCTATTCACAGAGCTATAGAAAGAAAGCAATTGAATGGAATATGAACAAATATAGCCGATGAGACCATATGGAGGAGCAACGCCAAGGTAGACCAGTTCTGGAAAGAACCTCGGGTTTGCCCCGTTAAAAAAAATCATTAGGATTAGAACTTCATGGGCTTCATCAAAAAAATTAAAAGCCATTTCCCAAAGGAGACAGTTGGTAACACATATTAAGAAATGTGGACAGGTGGAAGTAATCAAATACACTTTATGTAAGTTTAATTTCCTGAAAACAAACTTTATCTTTTCCCTGTTTGTAAAAGGATCTCTGAGACTTTGTGGTCCAAGCCTTTTTGTTGTCTGCTTTCCTGAAGCCTGCTCTGTCTGTCTGCCATGTTTCACTCTTGTCGACTCTCTCTCCCTTGGCACAGACAGGCATGTCGGTCTGTAATAGAGCAACTATTGTTTCATGAGGAAAGCCACAGGGACTGTACCCGGTTAACCCTGCACTGCCGCTGTGCGTGTGCTCACATACACACCAGGAGCATGCCTTTGTGTGTCTAATGTATGACTGTTTGCATTATGTGTGTGCGCGATTACAGTGTACATTACAATACGTCAGTCTGCTCCTCTGTTTGAAGTGTAAGCAGCCGTGACATCAGGCTTTGTGACAAACAAGTGCCCTCTTCACTGCTCCTTAAGATTACAAACTTGCATCCTTAAGAGGACTTAGACTCTCTAAAGTTGGCCTCCTATTGCCATTGAAACGCTTCACACCAGTTCCACTGCTCTTTAACAATCAGACTACCCAGCTCACAGCCCATACTGTAACATTCTTCCTCTGTCCCAAATCTCCAAATACCTCCCGTCTCAAGTTCCCGGCTTGTCTCCCATAGCAGTGTGTGTCTTTGGGAGCGCACATGTGCGATGCTCCATTAACTGTGGTGGTGACAGGCCTTTGATGGCACCAGCGCTGCTTAATCCCGCCGCAGAGGGTGAAGGGGGGACCAGGGGGCAGGGGCAGCCTTCAGCCTGGCTAAATCAAATCCTTTACTCTCACTGGCAATTTCAAGAGTCAGTCCTATGAAATTATAAACAACTAAATAACGTGATTTGTCATACAACACACTCTACCAAATCAAATTGTGTAATGTGCAGTTTCAACTGAACAGCCATTTGATAAAATAGAGGACAAGCAAGGGCCTTTATGGAGATACTAAAGTATATGATGATTTAACTAGGAAGTAAAAGCTGTCCTCAAACTTGGTTATAATTTGCAAATTTGCATTTCAGAGACAGATTGGTATTTACATTGGAAGAAAAAAATAGATGAAGATACTGGGTGTGGGGAATTTATAAAAGAGACTTGCAAACTCTGCACTTAGAGAAGACAGCTTCGACATGTGTTTACTATTTTGCCATCACACAGACAAAGATTTATGACAATCCCCTCCACTTTTGATCAGAAGGGTATTTTTGTACCTCTTAGTCTAAATGCCTATCTTATGTTAGAAAAGAGGTTACTTCACTCTGCCAGGTGGCATGTGTATTTTTCTGCATATGTTTTTGTGCAAGAGTACACACACACACGACTAATGAGGCATTTGGCACTCCAAGAGCCATTTTAATAATAACAGATACATTCCTGGATCTGCTTTGGGACCAGCTGGGAACGGTCTCCTGTACCTTCGCAGGAGTGAAGATGAGGAGGGTCGGACGGTGAATGGAGAAGGTGTGAGATGAGGGAAAGCGAGTGGGGTGTGATGTGACAACCGCTTGGCATGTGTTCACCCCACATGCTCTTTGACATTCTGTCTGCCTGGATTTCTATGAAACAAGGAAAACTACATCACTCCTTTGACAAAGGCAAAGCTCCAGACCACAATGGACACCACTGACTGAATCGCCTCCCCTTCCCTGAGCCTCTAAACCTCTATTTTGACAGGTATTTCATATTTGTATGGTTTCAAATAGAAAGACGCTGCGATGAACCCAGTGCTTGTGCCAGATTTTCCGGAGTGAGAGATGCAGTGGCGTCTAACACTTCAGTTGGCTCCTGCTCCTGTGTGCACTGGCTGGGGATGCCTGGTTACGGCCGACACTAACACACAACTGACAGAACTGTATAGAACATTAGACACATTGGCACGTCACTGCGTAGTCTGCAAAGATGCATAAACAAGGGTTAGTAGAACACCAGCATAACGGCATGTGCTCCCACACTGTCTCCTTGACAGATTTAAGTAAATAGCAGCAAACAAGACATTGTTTTTGGCACACCAGACAGCAGTCCAGTCCAAGAACTCGAGGAAGTCTAGTGGGAATGAAGACGGATGGAATCTCACAAACAGATGTGATTAAAGTCAATATCATACGTGCTATTATTCATTGAGGAGAGCTACTCCATCACTGGACCAAGCTCTCATCACTGGCAGTCCCTTAGTTTCCATTTTGAAAACATCACAATTTCTTTCAGAAAACCAAATAAACGAAACGTTTGTGAAACCAAATTAGTTTAAAAGATGTTCACAATGCAAACAAGAATATAAAGCAGTATTAATGGTATAATGTTTAGGTTTCTGTTAGGATACATATAGTCCCCCCTCTGTATTTGACTTATCCTTTTGATGACGTGATCCTCTGTTAGGAGCAGTGGTCTCTGCAGGGACTCATCTCCAGGTGTGACATTATTCATTGAGCATAATGGTTGATATAGTATTATTATTCTTATCAAAAGCACGGTAGAGCCGTGTGAGTTCTGTGTGCCGCTGACATGGTTAAATTGACCCACAATCCACAGAGTAAGTGGATTTGTAATCCCTGAGTGGATTTTTACAGTGTTTACTGTCACAGCCACTGCATGTGCCTATTGCAGAGTCCCAACAGCTGTTCCACTCACTTTTGGTCCCTATTTTTTAATCACTCATCAAGTGTCAATCCAGTCATAATGAATTACATAATTAAAATGTTTTTATAGAATTAGACTTAAACAGAGTTTTGGACAAAGACAGGGTGTTTTGAAAACTAAGCTGCTTTGGGGCTGAGCGAGCTCTGATAAGAGTCACCAGTCGATTAATCGCCCATTACTAACACAAGCCGGAGGGACTAATGCTAATATGGCTCTGCAACATAGGCTCAGGACAGGAGCAGAGTGCCAGGTCAACAGTGGATCACTGTTGGAGCTCACGTTGGCTGAAGTAACAAGGAAATAAAACGTGATTTACTGGTTGAGATGAGCAAAGACAAAGGAGCTAAATCTAAACCAGGAAAGTATTTTAACTGATCAACAAGGGAAACCTGTCTGGAGCAGATAATCATCAGGGTGTGAGAATGCTTTGAGTTGATGAAGCATCCTCTGAGGCAGGTGGTTAAGTTTAGATATTAATAAACAATTGCTTAAGAAAATTCTGGACTTTGAAAATGGCCTTTAATCTGCAGAGACCACCTGCATCCCCTCTGCTGGAGCTCTGACAAATGCGCAGCTTTAATAGCCACACAGTGCCGTAGTGGTTTGGCAGCCACATCGTTGGTGCCACCCAGACACAACCCTCAAGGGAAAACATTTACTGACCCCTCTCTCACACCTCCACATGTGACAGCCGAGCAGGAGAGAGACAGCGTGCATTGATTGCCCCCCTGCTGCCACCGCTGGGGAGGCGCTGTTCGTGCGCTGAGTGACACTTACAACTTAGTGTCTTAATGGAGGGAGAGGAGGGCCAGCCAAACCACAGCCTCTAGACAGGGATCTCACAGCCTGTAATTATGGAGACATGATCGACTTACTGCAGTGTGTGCGAGTGTAAAAGTAAATGTTATCGCAAGAAATAGGCTGTGATAACCAATAAATGACCCTTTCTTGTGTATGGTGATTTGTTTGTGATTTTTGAGGTGTGCTGGCCTATCCCTTAGCTGTGGCCTTGCTCTCTCCGCCTGTTCCATACAAACACATGAACAAAGAAATGAAAGTTGTTGGGAAGCTGCTTTCAATTAGGCTAACCACATATTTACAAACAGTGGGGAAAATCTGCCTCTCTGTGACTCATCAACCAGAGCAGCACTTGCACTTTTGACTCCGGGTTCTGCCTCTCTCTGCGCAGGACGCATGGGTGCATGAACAGGGGGGAGATGACAGGGTGTGGACAGAATGAAAAACACTCACACGCCTGCTGTACAGCCACAAAAACAAAAGCATATGTCTAAATACAAACGTTAAAAACTAAATGAGCACAATGAAAGTCATGCAGCCTGAACCAACGTGGCAAAGAGAATAATAGGGTTTCTCAAGTTTGGGAAAATCAAAACAAATGTGTGGATTGGAGAGTGTGCAAACTGAAGTTACAATACATGTATCTATTAGGTTTGTGATACATAGGCTTGTCAGAATACTTACTATATCGACGTCAATAAATTAAGGATAAAACATTATTTACAAATATATGGCGTCATATGTATGCTATTTTCCTTAGATGGGTTTTAGATGTGGAAGGATCAATGAGACAGTATTACTAAAGCTTTAACAGGATTCATTTTTACATATTCATTTAGAGCAAGTATTAAGACATAAATTATCTGCCAAAATGAGTGATCTATTGTGATTAGTCTAATATTGCACCCATCATTATTTGCACTTGTTTTCATCATAATATATACTTTTTTATTTTTCATTTAGAATTCTTTCTTTGCACTGACAGCCTTACATGGCTTTACAGATGTGTTCCTTCCTGTGCTCGGAGCTAAATTTGTCGATGTGAGTATTGTGGAGGGGACATCAAAGCTCAGGCCCCTGTCTCAGACCCGGGCCTCGCCGTCGCTCATGAGCTGTCAGCGCCCTGAGAGCAGAGAAGGCGTGCGAGTGTGAGGGCTGTTTGTCTGGACTTGACCTGTCGCTGCTGCTGTGTGTGAATGAACCACATCAAAGCACAACCCGGGGCTCAGTTGTTGTGGCCTCTGACCCCGGCGTGCTCCCAGACACAGGGAGGCTGGTGGAGGAGGAGCACGAGACACGCTCTGGCAGAGGGGAAAGTGGGGGCCTCCAAATTTACAACAGCTAAAAAAACAAGCATGGATAAAGACAGTAATTTGTCTTGTTAACTTTTATAGGGACCTGTGAGAAGCCACACAAATCACAGACACGTATGGGTTTGAAATAGTTATTTTCAGGCTGCTTAATTCAGCCATGTCTGTTCCACGTCTGTCTTGCGATATTTGAGCATCAAAGTTTGAACATTTTGGGCAGGTAAAGAGGTTTAAAAAAACTTTCTCTTTTTAAGCTATTCTTGCGAGTTCTTAAGAAATTCACTGCAGCTATATTTATTTTTAGCCTTTGGCGGATATAACTTAAGTCCTTAACAAAACATCAAACGCCAGTTTAGCATGTGTGTGCATGGAGGGTGAGTCATAAGATCAGTGTGTTTTAACATGTTTGTTCTAAATGACTCATACACTGTGGGTGTGTGTGCACGTGTGAGCATGCAGCTGGCTTCATGCATTTGGGCTTCACAGCTCATTATGATCTCCTTCCACACACTAAACTAATACAAACCTCCATATATTGACACAAATGTCTGCACGTGTTGTTATTGGCTATACCGCTAACAGATGTCAAAACTTTCTGATTTCTCTCAGTCCCGTGCTGTGTCCATACATGACAACATATGTGTATGGAGCAGTTCTTGACAGTCATTGGGGGCGGTGGCGCGGCCGGTGTGTTTGTTTTGGCAGCGTTTCAGCATTCCACATTCCTTTGCGATATTCAGTTCTGTGACCTCAGGAAACCGGCCCTGCAACTTCCAACTTCACTCACTTTCTGCAGGTTCTTTCCACTTTCCACGTCTGCACATCTATCTCTATTCTTTCCAGGCTTCTCTCTTTGTCTTTAAAACTAAGGGAATCACATGTCACTTACACAGCTGGTCCTGGTTTATTTTCTTCTTCTGACTGAAATCCCCAACTATCAACTATCTGGCTCTTTTCTATCCTGTCAAAGTCAATTCACAACATATCAACTTGTCCTGGTCATGCAATCCATCACAAAACTTCCTTCTTGTACTTACATAAATGCACTTTTGGCTTGCACAGCCTTAACCGGCTCTTCATTTGTAACATACTGTATGAATAAGAGTAATCTGTGTTTGTTAGAAACTACTCGCATTGATAAGTGTGTCAGCACAGCTAGACTCCAGTAGCTCCTCCCTCAACACTTCTGCCCACTAGCTTCGAGGCGTTTCACCTGAAATGACCCCACTGGACAGGAACATTGTCTGTACAAGAAATACAACAGAAGAAACATAACAAACTGTTAACGTCTGTATGAAGCGTATGCGTTCACTCATGACTGATACGTGTAGTGTATTTGTATGTGTACAAAGTGGGACTGGCCTGTCATACTGTAGCTCTCCAGAGTGAGCGTGTGGTTGACCCACATACAGTGTTCGCCACAGAGCAGGGGTGAACTGAGGTGACGGGTGGAGCAGTCAGTCAACTCTCTTATCTCACTGTCACGATGACACTTTATATCTCAAGTGTACCTTTATATGGCCTCAGCAACAACTGCTGCATGGCACACAACCATAAAAATAAACAGCAGCCGCAGATGACAGGGACGCATAAATGAACAACTCTAAAACATAAAATAAGAAGTTTGTTTCTACACAAAAACTGCAAATGGCCTTTTGAATCACATAAACATGTGTCTAATGTTTTCATTTGTGGAACAGATCATAATGAAATATGCATTACATTGGCTAATGGACAGTGTGTGAGAGGGGCTGCACAGGGTGCATGTGTCATAATGCTCACATTTGTAAGGCTATGACTGAGCATATGTGTATGTTTTGGATTAAGAGCTTCACCCCTGGACCTCAAAATTAGATAGGGGATTAGAGGGAGACATTCGCCACCTGTCATTTTAAGCTCAGCAATTATAACAACAACTTTTAATCAACAAGACCTGACACATGTGAGACATACTATTTTTTCCTATTGCTGTCAAACGTCCGTGGCATTGAGCTGACCCCAGTGAGCCAGGTCAGTGTCAGGACAGCTGCACGAGGGTGCTCAGGCTGATCATTACCCTCTGTATTAAAAAGGATGAGCCTAGATTTGGACTTATTAGCATGGTGCACACAAGGAAAGGATTTAGCCTCCAGAGTGACTTTTACTTGGCACTAGGCTCAGGGATCACATGTAAAAACAGTTGGCGCTTGGAGGTAGCATCCCATTAGCACCTGTGCCGTACATTTAGTGTATTCAAAAGAGCAAAGGATTGTATTATCACTTATTAATAAAGTTTACCTCCTTTGACCCCTGTAATATTGGAGATTATGTCTCTGAGGCCAGAGGTTGTAGAAGTACTAATGGGAGATATGACTACTGTCAAGCACCTCTTGTGTACCATACAAGACAAAAACGCATTGTTCCTAATTTCCCTTCAATTGATAGTATGTACATAAAATGATCAACATGAGAAACTTTCCACACTTTGTTCCTTATGGACAATAACCGTACAGAAGAAAACAGAAAGCCAGTAAAGCTTCTCTGATAACAATCAAACACAAATTAAGAACAGCTTTCTTTAATTGGCCATTAAGTTCCCTTTAAAAGTGAATTGCTGACTTGATGTAATACTAATCCCAAAGAAAGTGACAACCAAACAGGGACAGAGAAAACAGAAGGACAGAGGAGCACAAAGAGATGAGCTGCACACGAAGTGGAAACAGGAGTGAATCGGGGAGAGGAGTGTAATTGCAGGAAAGGGGGCTCATTATTCTGTCACTATTGAACCCTTAATTTGTGCTATAAAATCAGGGCTGGAAAAGAAGATCACATTTTACAACATATTTCCAAAGTTTTTCCCCATTTATCAGCCCTCCACAAATGACATCTGTCCCGAAGCTTTGATCTGCAGCCGCAGATCAAATCTTGCATTCTAATTCGCAACACTCTTCTTTATTGTTTTTAAACTTTCTGTTGTTAATATCTATTATGACATTATGTCTAGAGCTATGTTTCCAATCAAGTTTCTTTAGTCATTGACAACTTTTCCTACATGTGAAAGTGCTGCGAGATGTGATCTTAATTTAAAAAACGCATGAATTACTAAATTTAAGGATTAATAGTTTTGTGTATTATCTATTAGAATGTCCAAGTCCGGCTTCACTTAAACCTGTTTCTGCGTCTAATTTAGTTCAAAATCACAATATTCATGTTCTAAACAACAAATAGATAGATCGACGGGATAATCTCTGGATGAATTGATTATCATATCATTAGCTACAGCCAGTTTTGATAGGGATACCAATTGATTCCTAAATCCTCTATAACAGATAACCTCTGATATATGCATTTTAATTACCTATGCATGCATGACACATAAAGTACAGAGAACACCCAGTACAAAAATTAAACACACTCATATATTATAGATAGCTGCGTCTCTCTTCACTATTCTCTCATCTCCCTCCCTCGTGTCTCTTGCGGGAGGCAGCACTGGGCACCGTGCCATGCCACATCAATATGCGTACTGGTGAAATGTTCCCCCCCGTTTGCCTCATGCAGCAGTTGAAGCGGTGGCCAATGTCACCGGATACGGCAGGTCATGTTAGCTGGTAGTTAGTTAAAGCAGGATAGCGAGCGAGCATTCCCACTGTGGCCAGAGTTACGGCTCGGGCCAATCCGGAAACCTCGTATCATCAACCTGCCACTACGACCGTTGATGTAGGCAAGGGCAGAGCAGTGCCACTCTGGAGGCTCCTTGGACTGGTCCCAGGCAGGGTTCCATGGGAGCCCTGGTTGCCATGGTGCCAGCCGAATTTGGGTCCAATAAAAGAGAAGGGGAGCTGTGGGTAGGGACAGTTTTGGGGTGGCAACGGCGAGAACAATACAGGAGCCAACGTGGTGTGTTGTGGAGATACAGCAACAACCGCTAAGTGCTTTGATAGCAGAATAGAGGACTGGTTTATAAGCAGAGTATTAAGTACTTTATATAAAAATCAATTGTGTGAAGTGAATGCACATAAAGAAGGAGCTTTCACATTAAACTGTTGGCACTAAGAGCAGGCTCGGATGAATAGGAATGATTTAGACAATAATAGCACCTAAGAGTTTAAGTGAAAGATGTCTTATATGCAAGGCCACAGCTAAAAAGATGTACTCATTAACAGCATATTTATGATTTGCAGAAGGTGGCTGTATTCAAACAACATTTACCCGTCAGTATGAAAAGGAAAATGTAAATGGTGGAAGAAGACCTTGGTTTGACCTCAATGCATTTATGTTTAACTACTTTTAAGTGGTTTATAATTGTGTAATGATAATGTGTATACACTTACACTGTAACTACGTAAAACAGTGCATAACAGTTATTTCACATACAGAAGAATGTTAAATGACAGAAAGCCTTCAGGAAATAGAAATACTTTTTTCTCTGAATAGGGTTCCTGACCTTCCTGTACTAATCTAGGTTGTGTCAATCTCTCTCATACGACCGTTGAACACATTTACGCTGCGTTTGAGGCGGTCCCTCAATAAGCCGTGTCCTTTTGTTGGTGTCGGCGTGAGACAGTCCTCCGAGAAAAGACACTCTCCTGTTCTCACATGAATGGACTCTTTTGATGAAGCGCAGGGGCTTGTTTACTGCGTCTCCATTTTATTTTCCAGCCCACTTTTTAAGTCGTCATTGAGGGACACTTTCCCCTACAGCCCCCCCACTCTTCCCATGTCCTCAACCTCACACATTTCCCCCTCCGCACACAGCCGTACCCCCCCATCTCTCCAATCCCATGTTGTTCCCTATCCCGTTTCATCCCGCTTTCTTCTAGTGTCCTAGATCTGTGTCCAAACTGATTTGAAGCTTACTCGCTTTACACAAACGCATGCCAAATTTCATTCTCTGCATTCTGGCTCAGATGCATACTTATTCTATCCCCCACCCCACTTTTCCGTCTTCTTCAAACTGTTCTCACTCGCAGTTCATTTAGAAGAGAGAAAAAACACACCGTCTGTTACAAGTCAAAATGTATGTTACAAAACTCACGAAATGTCAAATTGTTAGATTCTTTTCTTTCAAATAAGATTTCCCAATTGCTTGTTATATTGGCATGGCAGTTACAACTAGATAGATTCACTTCAGACTGACATATTTTATGGCTTAATTATTTCAGGGAGTGTTGTATAGTAAAGGCGGAGCAGTGAATTTAAATAATGAAAGCAAATGTCAGCCCTGTCCTTAAAAAGATAATATTCCTATTGAGCAGCAAAATGCTTGGGCCGACCAGTTTTAAAAGTGTTCCTGTTGCCACAATCGGGGGCCCAGGTGCTAATGAGGCATTTGTTTAGACCCTAAAGAGAAATCAAAGAAAAGAGAAAAAAGTAGTAAAGGAAAAAGAGAAAGGAGCAGAAAGGCAGGATGTGAGGGAGGAGGTTGGCAAAGATTTGGACTAAAAATTTGGCGTCCTCCAAACACAGAGATAGCATCGTGCCAAGAACGGCCACCAACACAAGGCTTCTCACCATTTAGACAGGAAGAAATTCTCTTCAAAAATGTTATACACACCGACACATAAAAGAATATCAATACTGAATAATGCAACTGGACTAGAAGAATGGTTTTAGGAGAAGAAAAAGAAAAACGTGTGTATGGGAAAACCAAATAAAAGTGTAATGCTGCTATTATGCGTCTAATTGTAGCATTACTAAGGCGGCGCTGGGCAAAGCGGGCGGCCAGACTCGGCACCGATGCCAGGCTCTTGCTGTGAGCGGTGTGCAGTGAATAAGGCATGTTCCGCAGCTCTCACGTCTTAGGCCCGTTTCATTGTGAGCGCGTCTCCTCTTTTCTCCTCTCCCACTGCTACTCTGAGGTCAGGAAAGCCTCAGACGTGGTGGTGTAGTGTTTTTTTGGTCAGATGCATTTTGGGGACTGCCGCAGCTACGGAAGAGAACAGCTACATGAGCATAAATAGCCACGCATGCACACTTTAAAACATGATTTCTTTGCACGTTTCTCTGTCTACGTTTCAAAGCGTGTATCTGTTCTTTGTACGGGATTGCGTTGAGTGAATACACCAAATAAATATGTTTTACACCAGAAATAAATTAAATAAACACTTCCATAATTATACATAAAATGAAGAAATTCAATTAAATGATTAAAAAAAAATTAACTTATACAATTCCTTTGCCTCAAGTAATTGTATATGTTTTTTCAAATACGCAGGACTACAGTAATTCCACACACTTTTACACCGACACGTGCCAACTCTGTCTTGAAGACTTATTTAATAATAAGCAGTTTGAAATACTTCAGGGTGGTTTGTTTCAGAAAATAAAATTTCCCCCAAAATATATAATTTATATGTAGTGTAAAAAGGTTAATACTCAATTCATTACATGTAATAATCAATAGACTACTAAATCATCGATAGCTGCAGTCCTACAATGAAGCGTTTTGAGCAGAAAAGTTCCATTTTCGTTGGTCACCTTAATGTGGGACGAAGCCAACACTGTAGTTGTGTTTGTGTGTGCCTGCAGTGTGGTTTTGTCTCCGTGGTCTGAGAGATAAAGGCAGACCCTGCGGTTTTGGACGGGTGACTTAAGCTTGCACACGTCTGCATGAGCGCGTGCATCTGTTTCCAAAGCCAAGACACTGCTCGCTGTCTTTGAAGTGACTGATTTCTTAATGTTGCATAGGAAATAAAACTATTGTTAACACTACTATACATACAGAGATGTTTTTTCCCAGTCTGATCGAATACAAATACAAAGTTCCCACAACGCAACTGTCTCAGACCTGGCTGCCATTAAAGTGTAGGATTATAACTTTTGTTCTGCACTTTGACGAAAGAATCACCTATTATATTAACAACAGATTTTCAGTCATGAGGAAAGCAATAAAAACCTGTCTCAATATCCTGTCAATGTTCATGTATCATACAAGCTTCTCTCTAATGCCTCGTAATGTCCACTTTCCCCCAATAAATCCCCTCTTTCGGAGATGTTTCTCAGTGATATTCACAAGACTACTTTTTATTTGTGATTCGTTCCTGTGGTCAGTAAATAGGCGCGGGCTGGCAGCTGCTGGAGGTTTCTCTGGGCTTTCTCACAAGCCAGTCCAAGGCTCCACTGCTGCTATAGCGCGAAGAGGAGGGATCTGGCAGAGGCAGCGTGGAGCGTGGAGCGGTCATGGCACAAATGGCACGGCGAGCACATTTCACACCTCCCTCAGAGTGACTGCAAATTTCCTGTACTGCACTTTTGATTAGAAACACATTTGAAACATCTTTTTATGATCACACTTACGCTGCACAAAGGAAAATATAGAATCTGGGCCAGAGTATGAGTAAGAGCAGAGTGCTACCTTGGGACCTTACTAACGTTGTTTTTTGTCTTAACTTTTTCCTGTTCATAAATAAATATGATATTCTTGCAAGACATGGTTTGTGCAGGGATTAGCTACAATTGATGTGATTACAGCTGTAATAATTACAGCTGAAATTATAGATTATTTTTCATTAAAAAGCTGGGCAATTACTTTTGTGATGAATCAGTTTGACTTTTAAATCTGCCAAATAAAGGATTTTTCATGAATTTTACCGAAACAAAGCTAAAAAGATGTCACTTGAGAACATAGAGACATAAATACATCTCTGTTAATTCCAAATAATTACAGAAAACAATTCCATTGCTAAATTAGTTGACAAATATTTCACTTATTGATTAGTTGTGATAAATTTATCAGCTTGATACAGCTCTAAAAACTAGTAATAAGCAAAGATAAGATGAACTTTATTGATCTCACAATGGAGACATTTACAAACCAATAATAACCTAACACCAGTAAATAAAACACACACCTCTTTCACTAACACTATGAATGCTGGTATCATTTCTAATAATAATAATGCTTTTGTGCCAGCTTTGAGGTGAGTGTCGTGGCCGTAGTTTCTCTTGTACATTGACGTGTGGCGGTTTGTACATGAGAGGAGCTCAAAGGCTGGCTTCTGAACAGCCCGAGTAGAGCCCAGAGATTCCCTGTGGCAGCTTTTGCTACTCTGTCATAAACAAAACACAAGACGTCTTTCTCTTCTTCCCACACCAACGGTGCTCGGTGCTGCCAAACAGAACAATCACTATCGCAGCCTCTTCTCCTTTCCAACACTCTCTCTCCTGCCATCTCTGTCTCTCGCCCAACTACAATATAAACAAAAGAGATCAGCAGAGGCTTTACCTCTGTGAGAACAACAATAAGGGCCATGTTTAAGGAGACAAAACAAAAGTGTGTACGGGATCAAAGAGGAGCCAGGAAGACAGAGATGCTAAAGACCTACAAAACGCAACGCAAACAAAATCGTACAATGAGCTCATGTTTTTATTCACTGCACAACTATTTATTATTGCTGTTCATAATTACCAATGGCTTCAGACATTGACTAACTCAGGATACTTATCTCTACAACGAGTCGCAGGCAGTCCTACCCTCTTGGGCAGGACAAAACAGTGTGGAGTGCCGATACAGTGGTTCACACATAGGAATACAGCTTAAATTAAAATAAACACATACATGAATATAATATGGAGCATACTTTACATGCAAAATAAAAAAATATGAGTAACAGATTCTATATGAATTAATAAATTATGTATATTTAAAATTGCATAAAAATCCCACATATATATTTGCAGGATTAGGTGTGAAGGCTGCTGAATGCTTCTGCTTTATCTCAGCCACAGATGGATCCACTGAGTTAAGCCGCTGTTACAGCCAGGCTTTGGCCGGGGCCGTGTGAGGTGCTTGCTGTTTGGCTTGGAAAGTGAGAGGTTGAGAAAAACAAAAAGGAGCCTGAGTCACATTAGAAAATAACCATAAACCTCTGCATAGGCAGATTGTGTGTTTGATGGCTGTTGAATAAGTGCATGCGGCTGTTCTGTACTATTAGATTTTTTCTTTTTTAATCCAGCTGAGATAATATTAGGTCATGAGCATGTGTTTCTATGTATATGTGGCCAATGGTGAGGCAGTGTGTTTTCGAGGACTTGGCTGTGAAACATGTTTAGTGTGTGTGTGTGTGTGTGCGCGCACGCCAGTGTGCACGCGCTTGTGTGATGGTGTTTCTTGTTCGTGTTTTTTCTAATGTGACAAAACTACAACACAGCCAGTGTTTGGCTGCATGTGAAGACTACAGTGATGTTTGGCCCAGTACGAGGTGTGCACCCGTGATAGTGGCTGACATACAACAATGTCTGGCTCAGACCTACTGCTAATATCTGGCCACTTTCACTCTTAGGAAGTGCGTCCATTTGTGACAAAGATACAAACGATATATCTGTTTTAAGAGTACAACAGTGTAACAGTGCTGGAGATACTGTATTTTGACCAAATGTGTGTGCCATTAAAATGTTTGTGAGCCGGTGTGTTTGGCAGACAGGTCTTGTGTGGGGCTCATGCAGACGGAGAAGGCAGCAGCAGCCTGCGGCCTGGGAGCGCAAGACTCCCTCACACACGAGCGCTGGGCTGGGGCCAAACGACAATCCCCCGCTACAATGGCCTTATCATGGCACACACACACTTTGACAGACTGGGAACAATCCTGTAAACAGCAACTCTCCCTGATCAAACCAAAACACACAATTCGAGAGTGGAAATCTGATTTGTCATTAAAAGGTGCTTTCAAATGTTAACCCATAGTCACAAAAACCATATTGATGCGCAGCCAAAAAAGTGTATTGAAGAACAAATACAATGCGGCTCACACACTCTTTTATTTTGGTTATGGTTAAAAATACATACATAATAAAATTATGTATATTGTGTCTGCTCATGTATTTGCAATGTTGTATTGTAACTCAACCAATATGTTTTGGTGTTGTTGTCTGTGTTTATGTGTGCATATGTTTGAGATGTCCCGGAGGCACATACCTGGCGTGTGGACGAAGTAGGCCAGGTACAGGTCCAGTTCTTTGACGGACACGCCGATGTGGTGTGGCTGCACGCACAGGCCCGGGTTGGTGCACTGTGGTGACTTGACGAGCCGCTCTCCGTCTGTGCTCTCCAGGGGGCTGCCCTTGAACAGGATGACCATTACCAGGTCCAGCCGCCACACCTTGTCGGCCTGGCGCAGGCAGTCGATGCGGCGGATTTTGCCCTTTTGGTCGGGGTTGGACAGCACGCAGCAGGGAGGCTTCTTCCCTGTGATGGTGAGCACAAAGTCCTCGCGGAACTCGGGCCGGATGTCCTTCCGAAGCTTGGCCAGCAGGCGCGAGGCCCACTTCTGCTTGATCTCTGGCTTTTCCCCCAGCAGTTCATCCTTCACTGCGCGCTCCTCCTCCTTGGACATGCGCTTCTCGTGCTTCTTGAAGTACTTGCGTTTTCGGGCCTGTAGGTTGAACCAGGTATAGGCAAACGCTCGGACATGGGGAAGCAGGGCCTCGATGAACGGGTGGAATTCATCCTGGACCAGAGATGAAGATGGGGGGAGGGTGGAGGAGCAGAGGGAGGGGGAGAATGGGGGAGAAAAGGATGGGGAGAGAGGCACAGGGGGTGAGGAGGGGAAGAGAGAAGACAGGCAGTTAGCACCGGCACGCAGCATGGAGGAGCGCCACTCGCTCTGCGCTCGTTCAGAGACTGAGCAGCGAGAGACAAACAGACAGAGAGAAAGAGAGAAGAGAGAGAGGGATGGAAGACACACACCTTTCAGCCACTTGTCCCTGAACAGAGCCTCACTTACTCTGACACACTTCAATAAGACAAAAGAGAAGGAAGAAAACAGCGCAATCACAATTATGACGCTTTTCCTGCTTTTCTTTTTTCTTTTTTAGCTGTTCACACCGAAATCGAAGGTTTAAGGTCACAACCAAAATTCATTGGGTAAACACGACTTTGCTTTTCAGAGTAACAATGCATTTAACATTTATACAGTGGTATGCTGAATGACTATTTTGCAGTAAAACAATTCAATAGGAATGAAGAAATACAGAGTAGTTACCATGTTTCTCTCTCATCCTAAATTCAACCCGACGAGTGTAAAAAATAAAAGGTCACACAACTATAAAATACATTTACTGCAGAAGAAAGATGAAAAAGGATGTTGAGGAAGTGTCCCTCAAAAGCCGAGAAAGGTTGAAAAAAATGTGCGTTGTAATACCAGCCCAGAAACACAGGAGGTACTGTGGCCAAGTTACACGAGCAGAGTGAGTTTAAGATCACAGAAGGAGAGTGACCCAACTTTATCTGTTTTCAGCAACAACAAAAAAAGTACAAATTAAGTAAAAAAAAATCTGAAGGCAAAAAAAAAAAAAACAATTTTAAACAATCTCAAAAGTAACACATCAAAGGTAGTTGTCAAAGCGGCGCATGCTATGAGTTCAATTGAGTACGATATGTGACGCCTCGGGTGGAGGGAGAGGGCTGGACTTGGGGGGTGCGAACGGAGGAGAAGAGAAGAAAAAACAGCAAAACAAGAAGAGCGAATCAATGTTGGCCAAGAGTGCCCGACCGCTGGCAAACCCGAGTGCCGCTTCTTCCCCCTTTTTCTCTCCAACTCTGTCTCTCTCTTCCTCTCCACTTTCCTTCTCTAACCATTGAGTGAGTGAGTGCCAACGCGCGCAGGGCCCACCTATTTGGCACGAGTCGCAGTCTGACCAGCCAATACGCACGCTCCGAGCACTGAAAAGGGAGGGATGACGGAGACATGGCAGAGCGAGAGAAGCGGCGAGGTGGGGGGTGGTTGTGGAGAGAAAGAGAGAGAGAGAGCAGCGATTGTGTGTGCTGCGCGGGCAGAAGGCACATCATTAGCCAAATAGACAAGTTCCAATCCAGCGCTAGAGCAAAGTCCAAAGGATATTCATTTTACATGCGCCCAATCTAGACCCTCCTGCCTCCAAAAGCCCCCACCCAAATGGCTGCGTCACCAATCAGCCCAGTAAAACCTCTCCAACTTGTGCTGCCCCCACCACCACTCTCTCTCTCTTTCTCTCTCCTCGCGTTACACCACCTTGGCATGGGATGGCATGAGAAAACACAGGCCCAAAATCCCACTAGACCCTGGGTCCAGCAGCTGCTCCTGGATTTACCACACAAACAAAGAGCGGAGGGGGAGAGAAAATGCTCCCCCAACTTCAACCCCAACAAAATAATAGCATCCAAAAACATGCTCTCCTGTTTCAAAATGCACTTTCACATCCAAACTGGCCTATTATTGCCAGTTTTTCCTCCATTCGTAACTTCACTTTTAATAGCCCCGGCAGCAGAGAGGCAGAAATGCAATAAAAAGTTTCTAAGCAAATTAGAGATGTTTCTCAAAACTAACTGAAGAATTGAATTGTGAGTTTGTGCCCTGCCTGCCACATGGGGTAAACGCAGGTTCTGCTGCTAGTTCTGAATGAATGTACGCAAAAGTCATATTCCATTTGTATGAATATTTTTGGTCTACATTAGTATATATTAGTTTACATTTAGCATACATTTTCTCCACGACTCAGCCAAGCGGCTGAAAAGGAAAGGATGGATTTATAACAAATTCAAAAGCGCTTTGATTGTGTCTATGACTGTGTTGAAAAGCAACACACTGCATGGACTATTTTTGACATAAAATATGAAATACAAATTTGATTACATTGCCATGCATATAAGTGGACATAGACATAGGTGCGGTCTGGCTCCAGAACATAATATTTAACTGAAGAAAACCAACAACTTAAGATCACATATTTATGTTAATTAAATTAAAAATCATTAAGTTAATTTGGTTTAAAGAATAATTTTGACACGGTCAAAGAAAATATCAGCGATTTGTAAGAAGTTGAGTGTGCTGCTACAAACAGATAACTTGTTGCAAAGTGGAAGATGCCTCTTGGATGTGATGGTCCTGTGTTGTGATGGGGCAGGCGGTCTGAATCCCCCACAAAGGCCAGTCTCCTCTGGTTGGCTGCAGTGTGACCATTAGGCTGAGGCGGCGCACATTCACAGAGGAGCGGCTCGCTGACTGGCTGGCAGGTTGTTTTTAGGTTGGCTCAAAGGCTTCAGACTGGCCCACGATCTGGCTGAGGGTGAGGCTGGTTGGCCCGTGTGGGGAGCTGACTGCCTGGCTGGCTTGTCAGTGCTATTGCAGGGGGAGCAGACCCATCTGGACCAGGCAGCACCAGGCCGGGTGCCGATTGTTCAGACTAGCATACGCCTGCATCACACAGGCACACTGAACAAGTAAAACATGCAAAGGAAAGAATTAACCTAATATATGGGCAAGGGAAGCACGAGGAGAATAACAATAAATGTACATTTGTACGGCACGCTTTTTGAACTTTAATGACAGGCAGGTGTGGTGAGAGCTTATGGAACAAAGAAAGCATCTAAAAAAAACAATGATTCTGATCAACAATTAAATAAGACTTTGGCAATTAAAAAGGAATTTCATGGAATTACTTTAGAAGATCACAACATAATTTCATAATGTTATTATAAATATGCAGTATGCCATTATTTCTTATTTAAAATGTATGCATTATGATGACAGTAAAAAGCTGTTTTTAGTGGCTTGTACTGGCAACTTGGCCACTGGTCTCTTCTATGAACTCATCTTATCTCTTTATGCCACATTCAATGACCTTTGTTCACCAGAATGGGCAAAAAACCGCTATGTCGACAAAGTCATGGTTCAGCAGTGATCAGGTCGAGCTGATATTTTGCAACATGTCTTTAGCAAGACACGCAGTTTAACTGTTCAGAAGACAATAGACCACAGAAGTCTAACGACACAAAACCTTCTAGAGATGCAGGGACCTTTCTTTTAAACTATAAAGAAAACAGAGCAAGTAGTAGCAGTAGTAGTAGTAGTACAGTAGTAGTAGTTGTAGGTTTCAAAGTCGGCTATTGTTGTTTGGTCATAGCTGAAAAAATCTTCAAAATGAAGCTGGACATACTCTAGTCCCCAACAACCACGCCACAAAAGGGGAAGGCCACGGTGATAAAGTAAAGTCCCAGTGTACAGAGAAACACAGAGCATGTCACTCACAGCTCATGGAGGACGTGGGGAGGACTGAACCCGCGCCTCCTCCGCTCTGAGTCTGAGTCTGAGGACCACTCTTCATGTGCCTTTAGCCTCTGCAAGAAGTGTATTTGAACGCCACTCCACGCACAATAATCTTAACACCGTCTGAGTGCAAAACCCTGGAACATTTAACAAGCCGCACGGACGTATGCGCACTGAGCAGAGACTGCGGTGGTCTGGAGACGTGACCTGCCGCAGCGGCCTGCCGCGACATGGGCGAAGGAAAACAGAGAAAACAGTGAATGGAGAAAACCCGGGAAAAAACGCGAGAAATGACTTTTAAAATGTGAAATTACCACCGAATGCTTCGCATGTCACTTTGTAAATATTACTCAATGTATTATTTAATTACATCTTGTTATGTTTGTTAATTAAATAAGGTTTCACACAGAAACACGTGACCGTGACGTCGATCAGGCCTCTTAAAATAATAATAATCATAATTTTAAAATGGTCACAGCTACACTTAGAAAAAAAAATAGCTTATTTTATGGTATCCACATTCAAGATTATAATGCCATATAAAAAAGACTAAAATTGTTCTTGCCTTAATTTCATAACCTTCATTAATTCATGAACGTTGAATGGAATTGTAAAAACATTAAATTCTGTTTTTTGCCTTTTTTATTTGATCTACTATCAATTTCACTTCACTTAAATAAAATTATGAAAATAATGTATCTGTCTCATTTATATTTCTAAACAATTGCAAAAAATAAGATATCAAGAGATTATTGATATTTCTGAAAAACATAATGATACAGTTTATATTATACAAAAATATAGATGTGGGAATACAGGAGTTGAGTCCTATTCTCACATGACACAAAAACACAGTCGTAAACGACATTGTTTGAGACTCATTAAACATAAAAGCCTTTTCATTTTTTCATTCAATTATTCACACACTAAGCACTGGCCACTTTAGTACACATAACTCATTGGTTTTCTCATCACTCATCGAAAGTGACAAAATCTTTTCTCTCTCCGCACAGATTGATGCAGAGAGTGCGTCTGTGCATCATTGGTAATTATGGCTGTTTACACACTAAAGCATTACTATGTGCGAAAGTCTGGAAGCCATTTGTGGCATGAGACACAACTGAGCCCTAAACACCTCCAGAGTCACATTAACTGCGCCTCTGACACCGCTGGGATAGAACTAAAATATGTTTTTACTGTAAATGCATAGATTGTGCACTCGATTATAGTGTGGATCCTTAAAATAGGAACAGAAGAGGACTTGAAACACAATCCTCCTCAAAACAGACTCATCTTGATAAGGCAGAGATCATGGCTTTTGCATTATTCTCCCTCAGTATAAATAAAGCAGATCAGAATTGAAGTTTTCAAACTAAATTATGGGCTACATTTTAAGAAATTAAGAAAATGCATTTCAACATCTGGTCCGAATCTATTGGAGGGGTGTACAGTTTCATGAAGACATAAGATAATTCAATACATACTGAGTGCACTGTGTTTACTTTACAGGGTTTTGGTGAGGCCTCACACTGCATGTGGCCTGTCTGATCTGACTCTGCAGCTCTGGTGGGGACAGACGTGGTGTAGGTGAGGATCCTCGTGTCCTGCTCTCACCTCCAGAGGCTCCACCGCAGCAAAGTGAACCGTGTGCCTATAACTGCAGCCTAATGGAGATAATGAACACAGATCTGCTCACCCCTCATGCCCCGTGAGTGCAGCCAAGGCCTGGTCTCTCACACAAGAGGTGCACTATTGAGCCTTTCCCTCTCTCTCCCCTTGGTTCTTTTATTTCGGCCGCTCCTCATTCTGCTAGTTGGCAACGGCAAGGCGAGGTGCCAACCTCTCCCCAAAGTCGGGCAGAGTGCCCTCACCCTTTATGCAAATGCTTTAGCTCTAGCCAAACTCACGATGCTCCCACCACCAAAACTACCAGGACAAATGTTCTCTTCCACCCGTCTACAAGGAGACTAACTTTTCTGGTTTAATTTACATTAGTCGCTTCAAGAATTACATGTTTGAGTAGTAACAACTGTTGCAATTTTTTATGTAATAGAATCATATAAACCTAATTTGAAGAACCCCACTGGAAAATGTTTTTAATTCTAAGGTGTAAGATAAATATAACTTTATGTGTAGGATATAAATGATCTCCTGGTAAAAAAAACTATATTTAGAAAGTACCACTACTTGTTTGCAATTTTGAATACAGCAAATGACCTAATTATCACGTGATGATAAAAATAATTTTATGGCATATTCCTCCCTGTGATAATAAAAGTTTGCATGGATAATTTACTTCAACTTTTACTTGAGCATTAAAGAAAGTCCTGAGTTTATTTTCTTCTGAGCCATGCAGAGAACGGCCTGTGTGTGGCACTGCATGGGTTAATGGTCTGGGCATTTGCCTGCGCACTCGGCTTTGTCTCCACAGTGCTGCTCGTGTGAGAGGTCAGGAGAGGGTGTCTGCTCCCAGTGCCATCCTGATCCCTTCGGGTTAAAAGGTGTCCCTTCCAAATGGCTTCCTGAGCTCTGGGTCTTAATCTCTGCTACACACCACGTCTCGCCCTGAAACTTATCACTGAGCTGGCATCACGGGGGCCGGGTCGCTCTGCCCATTTTGAGTGGCATTCCCTGCAGGGCCAGTGCACTGCCAGGACGGAAGAAGCCCAAGTGAGGCGAGAACAAAAAGCCCCCACAGCCCAGCACACAATAGATAAATCATTCTGAAACTTTAGTCCTATTATACTCTTATTTCTTTGGTGGAGTTTCAAAGCAGAGCTGTGGGGAGTGTGACCACATTGGGCCGAGACACCTCCCTTTGTTAACCTCAGGAGCACCACGGCACGCTGAGCAGACAGCCATAAGTACAGCTCTGCGTAGGCTCATAAAACTGACTCTAACCTCTGCAATAAAAAGACAATCAGGACTAAAGTGATGGTAGTATACATAAATACATACAAATACACTTTTTAAACAGGGAGGAGAGATCGAACCAAAAAGTGTCAAGGTAATACAATAAAATGCAAAATAAAAACAGTTGTTTTTTTTACATTGATCCCTGGACTTGTATACATGGATACGGTGTGTGCATGTGTGTGTCAATAAACTGCACTAAAGGTCCAAATTATTTCATTGTCTTTCCAAAAAGAGGCAGGTTCAATTACACTGTAATTAATAACCACGACTTCCATTCATCAGCATGATGATTGTATGAAAATACATAATCACACAAAGTGAAGTGGAAAGAGCAGAGCTTCAAACAACAGGCGCCGCCACGTCACCGGCGGTGGAGCTTCTACACACAATGTGTTTAACTGCTGTCCAGCCGTACGCTCGCTCTGACCTCTGAGACTACCTCACATCTCACCGAGCCCACAACGTGGAGCCGCTCCAGAAGAGTAAGAATAGACTCCAATCCTGAGTTCAGTTTCTCACACAAGCCCTGCCCTGTCCTTTACATCCTGTCTGACCTGTCTGAACAAAGTGTTATTATCATAACATGCATCATTCATTTTAATATGTGGTAGAATGTGGTATCCAAACTGTCACACCTGCATATTTACATGTTTAACAATACTCACACATGTCGAGAATGTTTTCAGCATCTTATGCTATGTGGAAAATATGTGACAACTGTATTTTAACATAATAAATAATGGCAAGTGGGATTTCCATTGTTGAATATGGTTTTAGAAAAGAAAGCAGAGGTGTCATTCAGGTGTCAAATCCATGGAAGGTTAATTGTGCATTTATTTGTTTTTTTAAAAGGAATCTTTACTACTTTAAGCCACCGTGAAATATAAACAAAAACGATGGAGAGGAGATATAGAATTAAAGAGTGATGTAAGCTTATAACGAGACCTAACCTGCTCTGTTCTCATGAGAGGCAGTGAGCAAAGTGGCTTTTAATCTCACCAAATCCAACATATCCCAGATAAGACGGTGGCTCTTCCTCGCCACAGTGAGTGGCGGATCCGAAAAGAGCAGGTACAATCAAGTCATAACTGTAGTTTTTCACAAAATGATACATAGAAATGATGTGATGTGTGATGCTGTCGATCATATCAGGGTGAAGGTAGTAATGTTTACACCGTCCAAGGTAAGGAATGTATGCATCTGTGTAAGTTATTTGTGGAAAAATGCAATGCGGGACATTCTTTCTGGAGTCATAATTTATCTAATATTCATAATGCATCATAAGAGAGTGACAAAAATGACAGTGGGTGTTAAGGAAAATCACTGATGTTTGGTAATAGTGTCACAGTGTGCTAAATATTAGTATGGTTTTCTGTTTTATGTTAGGGCAATTCATTTCTCAAGTAAAACAAACATCCTAAACTTCCGACATACTATTCCCTGCTTTACACAGATGTGTCCTCCAGTGGCGAGGACAGGTGCACACACAGCCACACTGTCCTGCAGCCACAGAGAACTCAAACAAGAGTGACTTTTAGATCTGCCTCGTTTGCTTATTTAACAGTGGTTAGGTTTTCACAACCTCCCCAACTCCATTTGAAATTCTTCCCTTTAGGTGCAAGGAGAAAATTCAAACAGCATTAATTCCTCTTTCTGGGAATGAGGGCGGCATTTTCCCGGACCAATCTATAGCATGTGAAAATAAAAATAAATATGGAGCATTACCCTCTCTGTGGAACAGGAAAAACCAGCAGTGCACCGCAGTGCCCTCGCATGCCGGCTGTTGAAAGGCTGCTGAAAGCCCTAATACACTGTACTTCTGCTTTTGTTATCATTTCTGATGTCCAAATCTCGCCCCGTGTCTGCTGCCTGCATTTTTATCTCGCTCGGCTTGTTCTCTGCTGGTCGTCCCACAGCCAGTTAACTCACCGCAAGCCAGAGGGAGGACCACAAGAATGCTTAAATCAGCATAATTAGGCCTGTGTGTACTTTAAACACGCGTTTTTCCCCTCCGCCTGGAGCTGTGCCACCCGTACACCGCTGCTTATGTGCACGCGCGACCACAGCCCGTCTCTCGCTGAGTCAATAAACACAAGCTTATCACAGGTTGAGCCACTTGCACTTAGCTTGAAGTGAATGTTATTTTGGATTGTTCTAATCTACTGTTTTATACTGAACGATAGTTACTCAAGCCACACTTTTGATCCAGGAAAAAATTGCACACACATACTTTGTTAGTATCACTAATTCTTAATATCTAGCATTGTCTATTTAATTAAAGGCATACTTCAAAAATGTCAAAAATCACAGTGGAAATAAACCTGTCTACTAAGTGATGGCTTGATTTATTTATGTACATTCTACTCCAGACAGGAATGTACTTTCAACTGACAATAATATAAAAGTCTGGAAATACTCACAAACACAAGACAATATCAGTGAAACACTATTTTTGGTTGAGGTGGATTTTGTATATGAGAAATAATAAAGATTAACAGGACTAATGCCGGTCTTTGCCAGAGAAGTTGGAAAGTCAGTATGCTACAAATAACGCATCCAATAAAAACATTACACTCTTTCCCTTCGGAGTTCTAACAACGCGCTGCTGGAGGGGACACTGTGAGCCAGGCATTTAAGCCAAAACAAAGTCACAGCCGAATTTATGAAAAAGTTTTTCATGCGTCCAAAAAAAACATTACACTACTTTCTATCACACAAAATGCAAAGCTACAATCTTCTCCGTCAAGAAGCGAAAAAATATCTTCTCCATAAAAACCCTGTTTATATGAAAAACACACTGAACTGGCCACAAAGAAGCCACTCTCTCTGCTTCTGTCACTCGCCTCCATTTGCGTATTCGCACACAGCTGTGGATCTTGCACCGGGTTCAACCAAGGTAAAGATATGGTATATTACGCAATGGCTTATAGATTTTTCCACAGCTGGATCACAGCCAACGACTCTGGGCTGACGTGGAGAGAGAAGCAGAGGGAGAGGGAGGGATCCATGGTCCACGGTCTGGTTGGGAGTGCTCGACCCTGCGTGCATTTGGGACGCGCTCGTATTAGCTGTAATGAGGAAGTGGCACTGGCATTATAGACTGTGTCAGATATGTTTGTGAGGACTGCTGGATATTTGCGCTATGTGTCCCCCAGGCAATGTCAACTGCTCCTGCTATTCATCCGTTTGTATCTGCCAGCGTCACTAAAGTAAATGTCCTTACATAGCCAAGAGAGTGCTGCAGGCTACTATTATAGCTCTGTGGAAGTACAATGTATTTTCAGTTTTGTTTCTTTCAATCGGGAATGTTTTTCATGGTGTATGGATTAGAATTGTCAAAAGTATTGAATATGATAGTATTGAATTGTAGATATTAATTTGAGAATGTATCATAAGTACTAGTAAGTAATAAGTCACCATTTTTAAAGTGTATCAGAAAAACTACCAAACCCTGTGGATCCATAAAAAGTACAATTATTTGGAATAAAAGATCACTTTTAGCATTAGAATTGGTTCTAGAATCAAAAGCGAGTTTGGAATTTAGTATTGCGACAACAAAATTCATAATAAAAAAGTTATATATATACATTTGGAGTTATCTACTTATAATCCTATGTTTTTTTGTATTCTTTAGGACAATAATTTGTGTTTCAATCCTTAACATTAGTGAAGCCTCAGAATTTTTGAAAAAATGTCTTGTTTCTCTCACATTCCATATTGCAGAACTGCGTGGCATGACTGCTATGAGTATATTGTCACGGTTAAGACATTTGGTGTGAGTCTAAATGAAAATTGTAACTTAAAGTAGTTACCATTAGCATCTCCAGTCTGTTAGGAATGAAGAGCCTGGCTGTCAGGGCAGTGCTCCTCTATCAGCCTGGCCCATATTGCACACTGCTCAACACTTCATGAAATCACCATCCCTGAGCTGATTCAACTATAGATCTTGTGCACCGAGGTCCCCCCTATTCTTTTAATTGGGCCCTTGATGCTCGACACAGGGTGTACTTCCTCTAATTAGCTATATCTATAGCGTATGGGAGGGTGTATGAATGCATGCATGTGTAAAATCCTCTTTTGAGAAACTCCAAACTAACTAAGCGCTTTAATTTCACGCTAGACTGCATTGTCCCATTCAGCAAGGTTATCCACACAAAAAAGCCTCTGAGAAAATCAAAAAGAGTGAAAACACACCAATGGATGACAGCGAAGGGGGATGGAGGAGGATGCATGGGAGCTCCAGAGACAAACAACAACAACCAGTGCGGCTCATCCCTCCACAAAGCACTTCTCTCAGTAGCCGTTACTGGTCCTGAAGGAGCTAATTGAGGAGGTGAAGAGGGAGGAGACAAGCCAGGGAGGTGCAGCTGCTGGGATCTTCTCACTTATGAAGTCCTCACCATTCAACAGACACTTCATCCGACCGTTAACTGCATGTTGTTGCACATTTCATAATCAAATTTGGGAAAAGTTTAATTAACAGTTTCATAGCAGAGAGAAAAATCAATTATCACATACAGAGAATTTTCACCTGAACCTTAACCCAAGCCAAAAGCTGATGACTGAGGCAAAACTTGAATTTTTTTTTGTATAACACTAATGAAAATTCAAATTTTAATGACCCCATTCAACACATGTCTGCTGATTATTTGATTAAAATATTATCAAATCTAATTTCACATGAGCATATGATGTGTGTTTCCAAGTGTATGCCGTATGGAGAGGTTAAGACAACTATCTCACAGAGAACCAGAGAGCTATAGGGGCCGCCGCCTCCACTGGCCATAGACCAGCCTAAACCTAATCCACACTAGGAGGCAAACAGCCATACTGCTACATCCAGGGGACAACCACCTATCACCCTGCTGTGCCAATGGTCTTAGTTCAGCATGATAAATCCATTTTGCATGGGTGGTCAGAGAGACTGCACAGATAAGGGTAAGCAGAGCTGGAACACACAGAGGTACAACACCGAGCATCCTCCATCGGAAGACCCCATAGATACAACAGCTGGACAGATATTGTTTCGTGCCAAATGTTTGAAATAGGCAAAAAAGTCAAAGCAATAAAAACAATTTAACAAATCAATACAGTTCCAGTAAACACACATCAGAGCATAAAATGTTTCTTTTTCCAAATGAATTGGATTCAATTAAGTTTTGCTCCGCACTAACAAACCTGATCCATCAGTGAACTGAAGGACGAATGAGTAAAATGTAATTAAACATGATTGTGACTGTTACTTTGGGCCAAGTGGAGAAAGGGGACCTGCCTCCAGCGCAAAGATTGAATAAGTCAAAGAACAGAATGTACTTGGGGTCGCCGGGCGGCACAGTTGGCACAGTGTTTTTGTTCACTGACCACTGTGCTCTCTTCACTCCATAACCTGCCTGGTTATAAAGCATATATCTTTGTGGAGTAAGAAAGGCGTGAAAATCACTCTTATGGCACCAAAAAAGAAGTCTTCCACGCAAATAATATGTTTGACTACGTTCAAAGCCTTTGTGCAATGCTGAAATCAAAAAGCACAATTTAAGAAAAATGGGTTTAATTTAGATAACAGAGATGTGTGGGAATGTGTGTCTTACATATTGCCATCCAGACTTTGTGTACTTCTCCATATGCGCTTCTTCACAAATGCTTTGTTGAGTTGAACTCTTTACATCTTTCCACCAAAGATACTAAAACAAATCATGTGTTTATTTTCTGGTTGCCATGGTTATATGGCTGTGCTGTGCAGCATATAGCTTTCATTATTCTTTGAGTCTTGCCAGAATGCCAGGCTGGGTGCTTTTCAAGGAATCGCTTGATGTCCAAATCTGAATAGGCCTAACATTAAAACCACAAATTGTTGGACATTATGCACTTACAGCAAAATATACAGCAAATAAGAGTTTTTGTGTGAACTGAACTCAAATAGTTAAACAATCTGCAGCAGATTGTCTAACATCTCAGAGTTTTGAGAAAAGCTTCAAAAGTTGGCAGTGATCAGAAAGACGTGCCTCTATTAACAGCCCACATCTCATTTGGATAAGCTGGAAGGCTTAACTATAGTAATTGATTTCAAAACGCAGCGTATAAAAGTTTTAATTAACGACGCCTCCGCGACCTTCAAGCTGAATCAAAACTTTATGCAAATGTTCTAATGCGGACGCAGGGAACGGTCCGCGCTGCGCTTCAGGTGTTTGGTCAATGCGCCTCCTCTTCTCCCGTCCACGTGGGTCATAGATGTTTGACACGGTCGGCCTCTTTCACACAAAGAACCAGAACTGCAGACCAAGGCAAGGTTGTTTCAATATAGAAGTTATTGTTGTTGTTGTTGTCGTTTTTTTTTTTAATACTTCGGCAAAATTTGAAGAGACACAAACTGGGAGAGGAAATTCATTTAAAAGAGAAGTCCACGCGTCTTGTTATGAAGTAGAAACAATAGGCCTACACAGGGGGACATCATTTCACGCAGTCACAAACAAAAGTGAAGATCAATATACAGTATACATATACATATACCATGAGCAGCACGCAGGGCTCGTGTGAGAGGATCTGCTGCCAATTCATTTTAATTAACAGAAAGAGGAAACCGGACCTCCACCACGTCGTGCGCTCGGGAAATGATCTGTTCTAAATATAAAAGAGGTGATGGACTTATGCGGACAACATAGAGCATTGTTTCAGCCGACGCACGCAGCATGCAGCTGGATAAAACCACGATCTCCAGCAGAATTTGACCCAACATGTATTTGCTGTAATTAACATACATCAAATATTAAGCGGGTAATTATGGATCAAATTACACTAATCAATAATAATAGACTAAATGTGATCGCTGTCAGAGAGCATGAGTCATGACCCTGCATCGTTGACCTTATAAAAAACCTCATGTATAAACGTTTGCACATAAACAAATACATGATATTCTTTGGTTTCTAAATCCAATAGTAAAAGTGTGCCTTTTCACGAAAGATGTTATTTATTAGTGGCTTAGGTCCACATCCGCGCTGCAGCAGGGACGCGCGGCTTGACGGAGCCTCGGCAGCTCCCGGACACACTGAGTTGAATCAAGCTATGTTCTTTTTCCTGTTCTCTTATTTAAAAAAATAGGCCTAATTTAGCAGATTGAAGGCAGACAAAATGCGTTTTGAATTGATCAACATGCAGGCCTGAAAGGTCACGTAGAACTTGACCTTTCTAGTTTTTGATCAGATTTTCAACATTTTAATCAGAGGATTAGGCCATACAAAAACCGTTGGACACTGTACTGCATTTTTTATGAATCCACTGAATAAGACAATACACTGAAGCGAAAGGCTATACTATTATTGTATTGCTATGATAAATCGATTCAATTATGGTTAAAGCCGAGTGTTATAAGCTTTAGATTGAGATATGATTGAGAGACTAAAATTGCAAAGGTGAAAGTTGGAGCGTGAGTAGACAGGTATGTGTGCGTAAACCTGAAAAAGAGGCCCCACGTATGCGCACATATAAGAATACAACATGTTTTACTTATAGATGCCATGAATGCAGACAATAGGGTACATCAGAGTAATATACTACAAAGTGGTAAAAAAATAGGATACAAAAATAGGCGACATAAAAATAACGAAAAAATTAAAATTGTAGTGAGGATGAATAGCCTAAAACACAGTGCTGTTTAGGCTGTTGATTCACTCTTCAACCTGGCTATTAAAAAAACAAACTGTTTTCTCATAAGGTCAAGCGTCTTTTGAGGTGACTATCTTGTAACACACGCCCACTTTTAAACCGTCCTTCACAACTAGGGCCATGTTATTTTCAAAGTTGTGCGCTGCGGTGGAATAAAAGAAAACATGGAGAAAAGCGGTTGAATGTGTCCAGTGTCCTTAAAGGGCCCCGGACAGACAGACAGACATTGCCGACCCCCAGCCTGTGATCCACCGCGGGCAGACATAACTCGCAGCTGACCGCTTCACTCGTGGCTTCATACACCCAACCTCCGTTTTATATCAAATTTGGGAGAAACGCCATTTTCTTTCCAAACCATGCGCTATATGAGACGCGTCTATAAGAACGAGCGGCTCTTGCAAACTGCTGCGTAAAGTGATTGGCGGGGGGGGAAGCAGAGACGCGCTCCATAAAGTGTGTGAGGTCAGATCGGGAGAGCGCGCAGGGCTGGAAAGACAATGGAGTTGGTATAATATCTGACAAGCAGCGGTGCGTCCTCCACAGAGAGACAAGCGCATGAACTCAACCCGGAAAAAAGTCAACATGCAAACACAGCTCCGTTAAAGTGCAGCGGTCCGTACCTGAGTCAAGCAGTAAGGAGAGTACATGGTCGAGCCTAGGGATGAGATTTAGAGTAGAAGATAATAAAGTTGGATGGAGGATCGCTACGCTGCCGCATTGCAAAGCTGCCGTGGCTTAGTCCCTCTGAAACCCCGCCTCACTCACTCGCTCCGCAGTGAAAGCTCCGCTCCAACTTTAGAGAAAGTTTGTGCTCTCTCTCCCTCCGTCCCTCCCTCTCTGCTGTCTCTCCCACACTTCTGATTTCTAACACGCCAACGCGTAAACGCTGCATGTAATATCAATGTAGCAGCTCAAGATTATATGAACTGGAAAATAGTCTCCCTTATATACTGCCAGTGAAGAGCGTTTTATGGAGTTTTGTGTCATGCCCTCATTTGTAATCATAACCTACAATTTCTCTTCACGAAACAATCTTGGACTTCCACCTACAACAGCAAAGCATCACCTCCTCTAAGCTCACAAATATAGATTAAAGCTGGGGTACCTAACTTTGAAAGCACATAGCAACTACATGTAATGGAATCCTTGTAACTAGTTCATAGCAACAAAACAGACTGGGATTCTGTAAAGTTTCTGCATGGATGTGTGTTGGCCTGGTCACATTAGCTTGTTCAATGGAAAACACAGTACCCGCCCTCACTCGGCCAATCAGCTCTCAGTGTGTAAAATATGACATGTATTCTGAGAAGACAAAGATCCATGTTGTGGTCTTTCTGCTGGGACAAACACACTGTACTTTATGAAAGGAAAGGATAGAAACTTGAGCTTTAATTAATTACATTTAAATGATAAATTAACTGTAAAACAAGTCAGCTGTAAACTCTCCAATTAATCATGTTTGAATGAATATTTTCTTATGAATGAATGCATGAATAATTTTATTTCAAGCATGAGCATGACACAATAACAAAACTTAAATTCCTAAACGTTATAGTAAACAATATATATTAACACAGAACAATGAAGTAATGCTTTTTGGTTGAAAGGGAGTGAGAAGAAGTGAAATACTTGTTTACTCCCACCCCTAACTACAAAATAAAACTAAAATACTGAACAAAATACTGCTCTCTTCAACTAAAAATAGTCTAAATATGCCGGTAGTTTGCATTATATTCTATTAACCACTTATAACTATAATTTTGTAATGAAAGTCACTAACAGTAATCATTGAAAGAATTTGTTATTTTAAACATTTTCTTGAAGTTTTTTATCCAGTATATCAAGTAACAATAGTTTTTTTTTTTTAATAAATACATATATCTTGCTTAAGACCCATATTCTATACTAACAGTTTACATTTAACAGTTTTGACAAGAAATATATTGATTACAATTTTATAATAACAGAAAAAGAAGACGCCAAACCTCTCTCCTGCTAAATGACTCTATCCGTGAGTAGAATGCACTTTAAGCCTTATTATTTCCTCTGCCTGTATATGAGTAAACAATAGCAGAACATCGACATGGTCCATAGCAGTTCCATTGTGAGAGCTATTGTATGGAAGCAATACTCTCTGTTTCTAATCAGGCTTGGCTTTATCCTCCCGCTTCTTGGCCTTAATCAAACTCATATATGCAGGCAGAGTGCCGGCAATTACCCATAAGCCTCTGCCTGGTGTGTGCGTGTTACTGAAACCGTGTGAATGCCGCCCCATATGTGCATATGTCATCTGTGTGTATTATGGCTATACAAAAGCAGTGTGTTAGGACTATAGGGTGCGGTTTTGGGGGTTGAAGTCACCCTGAGCTCCACTGCCAAGTTTTTCAGGGGGATATGAAGTTGTGCAGCTTTACGAGACCTCAGCCTGTGTAGGATACTTAGAAACTCGAGCGTAAAAAGCACACGTGTACAGTGATACTCCTCGTCGTACACAGAGGAGGACATGAAGTGATGTAGCAAAGATCCTGTAGATGAATTGTACGAGGAAGAAAAGTATTGAGTTCATCAGAAATGTGCAACTTGCATTATGCTTTAGTTTACGGATATAAGTATGTATTTTAATGAATCCAATAACTATTCAAGTTATATACCAATCATCAAGTTCTTTCTCTGTTCTTTAGTCTCTTTCGACCTTGACAGATAATTACTCATTTGGTCTCATTACTGACTTTGCTGGAAAAGTAAAGTGACAAGCATTCCACAAAAGACAAAAACCTTGAGGTGAAGTCTTTGGATTTTCGCTGCTTTCTCCTGTTTCCAAACCACACCCATCACGGCACCGACCCAAACCCCTAAGTCTTTGTGTGCTCTGGACTTTTCCCTCTCTTTTGGTGCTTTTCTCAGTGGCAGGCAGCTAACGGGCTTAGATTAGAATCACCCCTGAACAATATTTTATTTTTTCCACTCATTGATCTGCTTGTTATGTCAGTATTAAAACATCTTTAGTGGTTGAAGCTTCAAAAAGGCTGGGTTCTTATTCAAAATCCATTCAGTCTGAATTAAACCGTCCCTCTTGACCATGTAACCCTAACCCTGACCCTGACCCTTGTTCACCAGCCTTTTGGCATCGACGAGAGCATGAGAAAGCCATATGTCGTGTTTGTTTGCGTATTGTGGTCCCCCATTGACAGACAGCAGTTCATGTTTAGTATTGCCTGAAGCTAAAGTACTCAATATTGAAATGATGTGGCATACTGATCCCGGACGACCAGCATGTTCAATGTGTGAGACAGGTGGTCGAGTCTGTCTTTCAAAGGGGAGAAATCACGTGAGTGGAAAGTGCACGTAACTGTACCATTTACTGTGCCGAGAGTCAAGATCGTTGGAGTTAGCTGTTTATACATGTGCACTCGGAGAGAGCACGCCACTCAGATGTATATACCGGATATATACATAGAGCACAGAAAGAAAACCTGGCAGCTACAGCATACGGTAAACAGAGCACAAAAGCCACTCATTGTTTCTGCCACAACCGACGAGTAAGGGTATGCAAAAAAGTTTTTAAGGGGGTTCCTTCTAAAAAAAAATTGGAAATGAAACCCCATGAGGAGAATTTCAAAATGCCGTCAAGTAATATGGATTTTATGTGAAGGACATGTGAGCAATTACGTGTCAGCACTCAGCAGTGATGTTATGAGAATGTATGTATTGAAAGTAATTTGACTGCATGATGGGATATTGAGAATGTATAATTCTTGAACACATTCACACAACAATTTTTGTAATTACCAGACTCAAGTCAGTCTAAATTACAAAAAATGTAATTGAATGCAAATGAAGGGGACTTGACTTTGGTGAGAAATAAATCGCACTAAATAAATAAATCCATTAACCGCAGTTCAATGAGTGTGTGCATATAGTCATCGACGGGCTGTTGACGTCTGCAGGTAAAAATGTCTTTTAGATAACATAAAACAAGTCATAAAGGCACTATCAGTGTTTGATTTTATAGGGGCAGATGAATCATGTCCCTACCCATTTTGAACTGGATGTCTTTTTTAAGACGGACTATTGATAATATAACTGGATTAGGTCCTTCTCAGGCTGAGCACAAAGACGTCAAAATTAATTGATATGTACGAAATAAGGACTTAATGTTTGTTTCACTGTTGTTGACTTTCTCTGCTTAAAAAGAGAGGGAACGTTACTGGAAATAGTTCAGTAAATGGAAAGAAAGTCACAATGAGCTTGTGAATGAGTGCGTGTTTTGTACCCTGTAGGTGTCGGACACGAGGAAACATTCAGGCATCCCTGGACCTCGGGCTGGATCGTCGTTGACCAGATAGGTGTCAGTAGCCTACAAAACAGATAATCAACAATCATTCAGATTATATGAACACGTGTTTATACAATACATGTGACATCACTTTTCATTCAAATGCACTTTTCAGGAAACAGACTTTATTCTGTATAGAGAGAGAATGTACCCATTGATCTGCGCCAGGCTGCTGTTTGTGCCTTAGTTTGCAATGAGCTAAGTCATTTGTATTCTAAGTCTGCATGCAGGCAGGGTTCTGGCAGGACTGGGAGCTGTGAAATGGGCTCTCCTTGCAGTTCTACTGTTGATTGGATCACCCTATCCCCCTCTGCTTAGCCGAAGGGAGCCCAAATCCCACAGTTACTGTGCACTTCTGTGAAATCCTATTTCATTTCGCAACTTTAACGGATAAAAAGCGTGCACACATGCCTATGCCAGCCCAGACCCTGTGCCACTTGTGTTCAGTAAAACAGGAGCAAAGAGAACAGTACGAGTGGAGTGTGAAGACATGTAAAGACACTCGTGCACTAGAGAAGAGTAGCTCTTGAAAATATAACCACCTGCATGTATACACTCACAGCCACACGTGCACAGCACTTACAGACACAAACCCCATAATAAGAGCCAGACGTTGGCAGACCACACAGCTCTGAGTTGTGGTGAAAACAAAGGCTATTCATATCCTTTGCAATATAGCAAACCCACTTTTATTCTCTGCTTCTTTTCTGCTTTTATTACAGATAATCTGCACCCAACCTTCAATTTTTTCTGCAATTGTGCACTTTCTAATCATCTTTATTAGACTATAAACATTCTACTTTGAACTATTGTGGGGTAACACAGCTCCTATTGTTAAACATAACAAGAGAATGAGGCCAATAGTCTCCGAAGTCGCTGATAAGGAGTGAGACATTGTGGTAAAGACGAGAGTATCAAAAACAAATATGTCCACGCATGCATGCAGCCTGTGTGGGTCAGAGCAGGACTGTGGATTTGATACGCTGATGATCAGGGCAGTGATCCCAGTCCAGGGCCCCTCTTTAAAGCCACAGTTTCACGACTTTCCTTCATCAGGTGTGGTGGATGCTCTCTGATTGGCTGCTGCAGGCCAGAAACAGAGTCAGGTGAACAAGTGGGTAATTTCTGATTGGATCGACAAAGTGCCAAAAATGTAAGCGCTTTCCATTGGCTCGTGGTACCTCATTCTGATGAAGGTAAATAGACATAGCCAAGACTCATTAAATGGTATTATAGGAGAGAAGGAAATCTATTATCTAAATGGATATTTCAACAAAGCTTAATCAGTTATGGTTTCTAATAACAAATGCATCATTAGCTTAGATTTAATCGATCTGCTAACTAGGGAATCAAATATTGTACTCATTTTGTCAGCCAGCGAAACAGGTGCAGATGAACTACTATCACATTGTGCAACAGTGAATAACATGTATTTAATGAACATGCCAAGCTCCTTGGAGACCACTACACACTGCCTCTCTTTGTAGTGCACCCCAAAAAATCACATGGCCCCAAACCCTCTCTCCTGCAGCACTGTATGAATTATATATCGAAGTATATATATGTACAGCATATGCCCGGCCCATATGGCCAGCCCTGAGCGACAAAAATCTCAAAGCACTCCTTAATTAACATTTTAGAGGGAAGATTCGAAGGCGGGAGATTGAGTCAGTGACCTATTTGGAGTCCGTTCCCTCTTCCAATGCAAATGTGTTAATTGAGACAGACTTTACACACTCCACAAAAATACAAGCATGATGCTGGAGAGGAGTTCAGATTTAAGGTGTTTTAATGCCTGACAAGAGGATGCACTTCCCTACACCATCTTATATCTTAACTTGGCTGATTGTGTGTCAACAGCCATATGTCCAAATACTTGGGTTCTCAAACCCGCACACTCATTGCTCTGTAAATAAAAGCCATGATGGCTACATTTTAAAGTGCGCTTGAATGGCATCAAATCAATGATGCTCCTCACAGGATCTCAGTGAAAAACCACTAAGTCCAAACTTGCACACACCTGGTTGATACACACTTGTCCAGAAAGGTTTTGACTATTGCCAACTGCCACCACTGCCTGTCCATCGTTAAAAACTGTAATTATTATCAACCGTATTGTGTTTTATCAGAGTGCTTTAGCGGCTGGAGTTTGTGCTGCCAAGTTGAAGGATACAAACGGAGGGGGGAGGGGGATTTTTGCGGGGATAGGGATAGTCCAGCCAACCTGCGTGGAGATGGCAGGAGCTTCAAAGACGGCGGACTGCATCGGCGATCTGTTCCACAGTGTGTGAGGGTTGTATGAAAGACACAAACGGCCGCCGTGTGAGCCCCTGCCAAAGATACCTCAGGGAAAAATGTTGAAAAATATGATTTTTCACACAGCCCTCTCAAGGGTTTGTAGGGAGAAAAAGTAGACAAAAGCCGAGAAACAGTAAAGGCAGGAGGACTTAGTTGAGCTAATTATTTCAGCCTGAATTTGACTCCTGAAGGTTTTGTTGGGTCAGAAGCTAAGCCAAGATATAGTGCTGAAGATTGCATTTGGCTTAATGATGTAGTTATTTTTTATACAATAGTAAATGCTTAGTTTTTGGATCTAGAGAGAAAAACACGGTGTGAAACCTTCCCTGTAAAAACAACTCTGACAGCAGGAGGTATGGGAGTAAAATTGCTATTGTTTACTTAAGCAAAAATAATGAAAAATAAAAGCCTTGGCTTCGAATGCATGACGTAAGAGGTTCATAATAGAAATGAGGAGATGTTTATCCATATTCAACGGTATGAGCTGATAGTTTGAACAATGTGCTATGTTATTTTACTCATAGTTTTTTATCTAATGGGTGATCTATAAACTGTTCTACATGGTCAATTGCATATATAATTTAAATTTTCAGCCCAAATTTGAACAATAAAAGCACAATCATCACGTTACTAAATCTGGAATTCCACCTCATTTCCAAAATAACTTTTTCAGATATGCGCCAGGGCTCATTCATCTCATTGGGAAACCATGTTGTTTTTTACCCACCTTCATGTTTGAAGGTGGGTAAATGAGTGCTATTATCTAGGGCTATTAAACAAGTCCAGAAATCTCATCCATAATAGCGTTTCTAACAAAAAGAAACAGTGCAGGGGGTGCCAAAAGAACCACTACACCTTACGGCATGTTCATTCATCGATTTCCAACAAAATCCACAGTGAGTGAGTCAAGAAGACAAATAGTGTTAGCTAATCTTGTTTTGAGATATTTCTTCCAGCCACTGGCCTAAACTTAACCAGACGCACCAACTAAACTTAACCTGGTACTTAATGGTGCCTAAACCTAACCTAGTACTGAGGGCATTCACAACAAGCAAAGAGTTAAGTTGTTTGCGTTAGTTGTTCTATAGATATGGCTTTAATACAATTCAGCCCCTCGAATGGTGTCGTTTCCTCCTTTGTTTACTGATTACTGACTGATTTGTCTGGAACGCCTCAGATTGTGCGGCTGGGAAGAACCCTGTCCGGTCCGTTGTCCGTTGTAAGATACTGTAGGAGCTCCTAGAGATGTTGAGATACAGTCCCGTCTACGTTCCTGCTCACTCTGTACACCTGTGATTTTCAGTATAGCTCTGGGTCCTGTCTCCTGCAGAAGTTTTCTGACAGCTCTGCGGCAGCCGGGTGTGTCAGAAATGGACAGGACAGAAACCATCTGCTACTGCGTGTTGAAAAGACCCAGGAGATATTGGACTGCTAAGTACCTGGGACAACAGTAACGGCACGCGGGACTACTTTCAGAGGATTCTCAGGTCTTTCAACAAATGCGGCAATCTACTGTGGGATCTTCCAGCAGTCTATGGATTCTAGAACCCTGCTCTGCCATGATCTACTGCAGTAACAGCAAGTGAAATTGGCTGAATAAACAAGCTTCTCTCCATCGTGGACACTCCTGCTCACCAACTGCCCCGGATAATAGAGAAGAAGAAAATACATGTTCTAGCAGGTCCACTTCCACAGTCAATGATACAGACTAACACACACACCTCACCCTGTACGACAACATGACATTTATTTCGTTATTTTGTGTTTTTGCCATTTCAATTTTTAACTGTTTGAGTCATTTCCACTGTGGATCCAAACAGTTTGTCTTCATATCTAAGTCTACGCCTGAGGTAATGCAACATTCTAAGTACAAGGATCCATTAAAACAACATTGTTTACTTTTATTTATTATTTACTTTTAGAGAAAATGTCACTGAGATTGAGAATTTGTTTATCAGGAGCGTTTTGGCACCAGAGGGCCGGAGTAATCAAGACAAACAGGCTAAAATGCAAACGCTACATTGGCCCCATGCTCCCCAGAGTTAAACCCTGGACCATAACTAAAGTGCGGCACTGCCACTGGGGCCAAACTGATGTCTAACTTAATCCTCATTTTGGGGGGAAAAAAAGATAAGAAAAGGCTAAGGTAAAAAACTTGAATCAAGGATAAATCATTTCAGGTGTTATGGAGAATAGTTCTGATACGAATGAAAATGAAATCAAAACTATTCACAATAATCTATGCTCTACCACATTATTAACGCTATTTTCACACTTGAACTAAATAATTGGCAAAGGTCTAAACTGAGTGTTGGTTTGAAACAGCCACAAAAGTCACAGAGATAATACATTTTTCATCAAAGCAAAGAGTGTGTCGTGATGAGACATGTTTAAACAGGGCTCTTATTGACACACCCCAATCACTCCTGATCTTGCTCGACTGGCTGTGGACTGTGGCCTGTAGATATGGCAGTGCCAGATCTAACTTTCAACCTGCCATGTCCAATCACTTTGCCATTTGTCACCAGCTCAGCACTAAATGTAATTCAACGCCACTGGCACCTTTTCCTACATGGTCATTGGTCTCTATTCATAACCACATGAGCCACATTGCTAAGTGCATTTAACGTTGAGGTTAGTGCTTGAAGAATACAGCCTTTGTCTGCGCTACAACTGATCCGCTGGGAGATTTTTGTGTGGTTTTGGAGTTTACAGTACCACAAGTAGCAATGAGAGATTAGTAATGCAAAACACACACATTCAAACCTGAAAAATGGAGGAAGTTTTCAGTGATGACTTCAGATTTATAAGGAATCCTGTGACAACCAGAAGTTTTGGAGAAATCATAAAAGTAGTCACAACATAATAATTACTTCAGATCAGAACGTAAGATTGTTGTTGAGTGAATTGCAGACAGATTTATGGAAAACGTAAATCATAAATCTGGCATCAAAATTACGTTTCACTTTCATGAAAAGGTGATCTGGATAGTCAGGTGATGTGTGGTGGATTGTGGTTGGTTGTGAAATGATCTTGTCTAATAGTCTGATATCAAATGCTTATTTAAGAAACCAGTTCCTCCAGTAAAGCCAGTGAGCAGGTGTTCAGAGGAGGCCAGTGGAGGATTCAGCAGAATAATCCAAAACACTTCCTTAAACATGACCCTTCAGAAAAGTTATGCTACAAACTGAACCATTATCTATTGATCCTTTCTTACCCAGAGAGGGCTCAGTTAATCCATCACACTCTTTTTGATGAGCGCCAATATTGATGCAATAACTTTTATTTTGAACGTCAGTAAATAAAGTGAATTTACTTTATTGCAAAAGCCAACGATATGTCAGATAACATATAAGAAAAACTACAGTACTTGAGTCTTATTTAATGTTGTTTATAGGTCTATACAGAATACATTTAGAGCAATTGAATGTGCAGTTTAAATGTATCAATCACCAATTTTCACAAAGAATAATAATAATAACTATTAAAAATAGTAATAATAATCGTCACATATTTAGTGTGAGCATTAGACTACAAACAAAATAATACAAATTAACTGCATTCCTGTATTTTTGTGGGAATAAAACAATGTAGGTCAACATTTTTGCGCAAAATGAGAATATAGTAAATAGCTTATATTTGTATTATATTATATTATATATATTTTTTAACAAAATATAAAACACACATGCATGCACACACACACACACTCTCTCTCTCTCTCTCACACACACACACACTGAATAGCCTGTATACTAAAACCCCAGCGCTAGCGTTTCTTTGAATCCCGCAGAACTGCGTGCGCGTCTCTGTGACAGTGAAACACATTTGTTTTATTCTGTTTGATGATGAGCCTCGTCTTTGTCACGGCTCCATTCAAACACTCGTGCAAACACTTTAGTGGCCGCCACTCCACTGCGGACGGGACTTTTCCAGACTATGCAGGGCACATTCTACAGCTTCATACTTGGACTCGACTTAAACCCATTAGCGTCAGAAGTTTGCAGATAAAGTTGCAGCCAAAGCGGCGCACGCAGGTGGTTAGTCCCTGAGCAGCCCGCCACGGTCCGCACGAGTCCAGTTTATGAACACCGTTAATACAACAGCTACTCCGAGGTACGTTTACTGTACATCTAACACACCAAGTTCACGTCGATCCCGTATCATATTCCCATAAAACGAAGTGAGGGCAACAATTGAGTAACACAGCACGTACCATTATAGCGTGGGGAGATCTGCCAACGAACTCAATGCCCCATTTTCCTTTAAAAGTTCAGCTTCCAAAAGTGAGAGAGGGAGCGCGCTGGCTCACAGAGGAACACTTGGACTCTTCTTCTCTGTTGCCGGAAGCAAAAAAAAGACACCTTTAAAGAAGTCGCTCAAAAAGTGGCTTCACTCTGCGAGAAGTCGGTGAGAGAGAGCGGGCTGCGGCTGAGCCTGTAGACTAGCGAAGCATGGCCTCAGATGTGTCCATGTTGCGTGGAAAGAGGCGTTCAAGGAACATTCAAAGCGACAGCGCAAATAAACGTGAACCAAAAGGAAGATTGTGAGAAGTAAGTTGTCTTTCTGTTCTATTCCCGTGTGTTTGATTATCCAAATGGAGTCCAGAAGCGGCTGTCTCCAGCGTGGCGCGTCCGGTCTGTTTTAGCCTTGTATCTCTCTCTCTCCGCTCACTCGTTGCTCTCGCAAACAGCAGAACAAATGCACGCTCTTGTACACACGCGCAAAAACGGGGGGACACCCCTGGTCCCACGTCGCCTCCTCCTTTATGAGCTGACGAGATGAAAGAGCAGCGTCTTTACGCCGCAGAATGCCTCCACAGTCTGAAGTGCGCACTGGATCCTCCACAGCTCCCTCCTCTCAGCTCCGCGACCCCGCGCTCCAAACTTGCGCATCAGAGGCTTCGGGACAGTTGTTCCCACAACAGGGAGCGCCCCGAATTATTAGGTGAATTATTAATGTTGCACACGGTGTGCAGTCTGTTATGTCCGCACAGCAGCTGCGGCTTTACGAGTATTAGGGCCAGACAGTAACTACATCAGAAGTGCGAGGATTAGTCTCCTAAAATCTACCTGTGCTCCTCATGCTCCGCTACAGAACCCTGGAGACAGGAGGACCTTCTGGTCTCAACAGCACAATCAGTGATATTGCCTTTTTAAGGCACGGCGTATTTATCACAATTTTGAGTGTACAGTCGTTTACCTGCTTCTGTTATCGTCTTCATAAAGTTATACTAAACTTTCTCTACAAAAGTCTCTACAAAAGTCTTGCTTTAAGATAAGATATACTTTAACATGCACAGATTACAATAACATACACTGTTGTCAAACTCAAATATGAATAACAATTTAAAAAAGTGCCAATACAAAAAAGATTCCACTGTTTCTGCGTTTCTTTGACCATGTCGTGACGCGTCATTCAAGCATTCCTTCAGCCTCACATTATTAATGCACCACTGACCATTCACACATTTAACAAAGTCTATTTTTCATGCTGTACACGCGTCTGTGTTTTGTATTCATTGTAAGTTTCTTAATTGCCTTGCAATAAACAGAATCTTGATGGAGTGCGACGCTGCTGGGGCCTTCTGCTTCTGAAATGATTCTGCAGCTTCTCTGAGGTAAAATAAGTCAACAATATAACATTTCGAAAACCTAAAGACCCAAAAACAAAAAACAAAACAAAAACTGTTAAGCCATGCACCTTATAAACAATTTGTCATTTTCATCTGTCTGGATGTTTTACGAGATATAATAGTATTAATGATAATATAATAATAAAATAATGTTAATAATAATAATAATGATAACACTAATAACAGTTGTAGTATCAGGTTTAATGAATCCTCTAAAAGGAAAATGTTAGAAATGTTTCATAAATCATCAAATACTTTTTCACAATTGAATTGTTTGATTAAAAATAATTAAATAAAGACATGATAATCGTTATTATTATTGTTTTAATAATAGTTTTAAAATGTCTTGTTTATGATAAGAGCGTAAAAAAACATGATGAGTGGGAAGGCCCAAGGAAATATTATGTGTAATTTGATCATATACCTTCTTTACAGGAGAATAGTGCTGATAATAATAAAAATGCACCATAATTATCAGTTAATCAAAGGCCACGTATGACACAAATAATAATTCATGCTCACCGTCTTATACATGACCTCATTCTCATTTTAACAACAGACACAACACTCACACGGACTACCACATCTTCTTTAGATTGCAATGTATCAGTATATCAAAATATTTATGGCAACACATAAAATCAAGTATGTATTCGGTACTATTTTCAGAGACGTATTTGATCTTTGAGATGGTTGTAGTTTAGAGAAGAAGCTCAGTGTTTTTCTCCACAGGCCTCTGAAGCTGCACTGTCTGGACACATCAGGAGGCCCAGGATCACAGCTCAAGGAAACTCTTGTCCGTTTGCTGAGTCCTTTCCCTATATTCAATTCATTAAAAGGTAAATATTATGCAAAAACATGGCCATTACTGAAACTGCTCTGAAATTAAAATGAAAACAAGGTGTGCAAAACAAACCACCAATTATTTCCTCATTATCAAAACATGTTTCCATCCAATTTAAAACAAATGACAAGAATTTAAATGATGAATGAACAAAAAAACAATGCAACTAAACTGGTTAACTTTCTTTTTTTAAAGCTGAGAATAATAATATATCTGATGGTTGCATTTCGGGCGTAAATGTTTCTTTCGCTCGTGTTAGAACAATGGGTGTTTGTGCCCATGGTTTTAGTCTTTGTATGCTGGGCCATGCCAGGCCAGTAGCACAGTGATCCTCTTTGGCCTGAGCCGTCCAAATCAATCTAATTGAAGAGTAGGAAATTATAGAGGAAAGAAGCAAGAATGGAAATAATATAGATACATTTTTGGCTGGAGGAGAATGACTAGGAAATGTATGCAGAAGTTGGGAAGGAAGGACGTAGTTAGTGTGAAGTAGTTATTATGGACAAAGGGAGAACAGGTCTCTTGTGCAAAAGAGTGGGCACATATAGTGGCCACTGGAGGGGAGAGGAATGCCCAGCCCTGGCACACGAGAATGGGACTGAGGGTGGAGTATGTTCACACAGCACTGCCAACATTCCCGCTACACAGTCATGGAAACTTTTTAACTTAAAGAATATCAAGCAGAGGACTTTACTGTATGCCTGGCCCCAAACCCTTCCATAAGGTTTTTGTCCAAATATGAAATTAAGGGACTAGTTTTACAAATTGTAGAATCAAATAAAAGTAATGTTTTTCATAGAATACCTGTAATTCTCAAGTGCAACTTCAAATACCCATTTGTTGATTAAAAAAGAACACACTAAGCTTTCTTGGTTTATAGCAGGAACATGGATGCTATAACACATAAGAGAAAAATATCACAAATACCTTTTAAAAAACAATTTGAACATTGAGACAAAAGAGTATGGATTTGTGCATTAGTTCAGAGAAAATGTGAAAAAAATAACTAAAAATGTATTTAAAATGACTCTGTTTGGACATAAAACCAAGTATCTCCCTTCAGTTAAACTGTTATGGGGAGGAGAAAACGATGACAAAACAATAACATATTTTGTTCGTCATAAAAGGGAGGGGAAGCCTGTGCAATCAGATAGTTTAGTCCTTTGTGGTATAGTTTACGTGTTGGACGTGACCAGATGAGGTGCTGCTGACGGGAGAGCCCTGGTTTCCAGGAAGTGTCTGCGACTTCACATCTTTATCAAGAGCTCACACATGCCCTCACCCATGCACTACCGGGGCCTTCTGTTTAAAAGTACGTTTGGAAGAGAACAAAGTTAATCAATGCATTGAACAACAGGCCACAAGGTAAATAAACAACAACAATTGTGCTATCATTTCTTGCCTGGTGTGTTTGAGAAAAAATATTAAAGAGAAAATTCATTCAGATTATTTAATACACAATTATCATACATTGTGAGAAGACTAGTTTTCCTTGGTCCCACATTGGTAACATTTGTTCAGTCAAGAACAGAAGGAAAAAAGGAAAATCAAAGCAAACTTCATATAATAATTCAAATATGTTATAGAATAATAAAAGCCCCATTAATTCAATGTGAATAAAAATGTCTAGAATTTGCCAATAAGACCCACACCTCAATACATACATGATACATACTGTTCCATAGGAAACATATATACATATGTGTGTGTGTGTGTGTATACAGTATATATATATTTATATTAAAAAAATATATATATATATATAACAAAATACTCACTCATGTTTCCAAATATACAAAATGACGGGTGCATTTATTTTTTTGAAGATTTCTTGTAAAAAGTATTCTCATGCTTCTGTTTGCTAGTCTGACTATTACAAAATGTCAAAATATCTACTCATTTAAATATTACACACACACACACACAAAATGTATATATTGATACTACTAAATAAAATATATTTTTAAATATAAAATATGTATTAAAAAAACAATCATATTCTTTGTACACCCCTAAATATGACCAGTATTTACTGTATAACAACATAACTGTTTTATGTGCAATGCAGCTTACTAATTGAACTATTGATTCACTTTAGACTACTAAACTAGAGGTTATTGAGGTAAATCTATTTAAATCTTCAAGTCAATCCATATAATAAATAAAAGCATGATGAGAACAGTTGTACGGCCCTCTGTCTCATTGTTTCCATGTCTGCCTTTCTCACATAGATTTGTTCTGGTCCGGGCAGGTCAAAGATGGGTGAAAGCGGCCTGTGTCTTTGCCCCTGGAGAAAACCGCACTCCTAATCTGTTTTCCTGGCTCCCTTTTAAAGACGGTGCAAGACACACTCGAGGCGTCTTCTGATGTAAAGCCCCATCCACACTGCTTCTCACTCTCTGCGCTGCCTCTGTCCCTATGCTCTCTCATCTGTTGTGTTGGCCCGTACTGCGCTTTGTATGGCCGCGGCTCCTTATCTCCAGATACTGCCTAAGAGCTCTGATTCCACTTAATCGCACCATTTTTTATTAGTTTTCCCTCACAGGGTATTTTGTGTTCTGAGTTGCGTTTATCTATTATGCTGTTTCAGATTTATTGCTTTAGGGAGGCAGACTGTGTGGCACACTACCCAGCAGTGCGGTACACGGTGCGGTGATCTCCCTGCGTCTGCCCCTCTTTATGCCTGTCTGCTTTCATCCTTTCAAAATTAAATGAACAAATACGCAGGCAGGGTGCTGTGCCACGATCACTCACAACTGTGCTCAGACTTTCAGACACTTCGTTATTAGTTTTCTTTTAAGCAGCTCGATCGCCCAAATGCATTTATTTATTTATCAAGCAATAAGGACCACAGGGGAGGACAATGTGGCATCAGTTTCTCAGATGGTACTCTACACTTGGTTCCATCTGTCCTGGCATCTTTAAACGTCTCAGCGCTCAACTTTTCCAATTTTATAATAAAAACAAAAGTCACAGGTATGGCTTTCTTTATGAGCACAGATGTCAGTCTTTGAATGAATTTTATTTTATTTGCAGCTTATTTAAAGGGGCTTAGCTGCGACTGTGGCACTTTTGTCATCTTAAAAGAGGCAAACAAATACAGTTTATTATTCATTAAATGGAGTTATTGGGATTTTTGGGCAAATAAGTGCCAATGTTTGAGGTTATTTCAGTGCCATGCCTTGGCTGTGCTGTCTAAACCGCCTCAATTAGAAAACATGGCATGCTCCAAAACATTTTGTCTCAAAATGGCGGAGCACTATATTGGCCCACCATTTTGTTCTGACTGGATCCAGTCTGGTTCCTGTACCTGATTTGCAGTGCTGGCTTTTGAAATTACCCTCTCAGGCTATCCCACTGTTACTAGGCATTCTGCTCTGCTCATTGGTCAATATGAATTCTGCTAAGCCATACAACTGATGAGACGTCTCTGCACTCAGTGTCCAGACGGTTCCTGAACTGACGACGATATCTCGAAGTTGTAAGGCTGGAGAACACTGAAACCACATATTGTGTTGGATAGTTGATTTAGATAAGATAAACTTTATTGTTCCCAAGGGGATGTTTGTCTCAGGTTCAGTGCCCAAAGTTACAATCACAGTTCAACAAATACATAATAATTACATAATCAATTAAAATAATTTAATTGATTTTGTTTGTAAGCAATGATTGCCACACATAAGAGCAGTAAAGGTCCTAATTATATGAGATAAATTAATATTTATGACCCACCATCACATCAAAAGTGGAGCACCCAGTCTGCCCTCACTAAATACTCCCTCCTCCTCATTTCCACTGCCTTCCATTGGGTGGCAACACTTGGTAGGGCACATGGTGAGACAGCTGTTGCAGGGCAACATGGGCATCTGTGGTGCTACATGAGGAGATGGTTTGGGGGAGTGGAGTGTGCCGCTACAGAAGGCACATAGGGTGGGGGACCGGAGCACGTCTCTACTCAAAATGTGTGTTCATCAGTGGGAAGATATGAGATTAAAACAGGGCCCACAGTGAATGATAAAAACAGCCATCAACTTTGTCATGTGTGCCAATGGAGGCTGTGCTTCACGCTCATGTGAATTAGCATAAGATGGGCCTGCTGCTGCACGAGGCCTGCAGCACCTTCTCCCAGCACCCCCCGACACACACGCCCAGCCTCACTGTGCACCTTTCACATGAGAACAAATGTCCTTTTTTTCTGAGACATTCTCACATAGCAGGCGCACCCTGTACCAGTGTGTCCCACTACCTCTCCCTACATCTCACCTACCACTGTTGCCATTTCGCTCCCCCCTAAGCACCTGGCTATGCCAAAGTGGGCAGCCTCTGCCTTGGCGTAACTGAGGCCTTCTGGTGCCCCAGATAGCTGTGTGTGTTTGAGCACTGGCCCGGCACAGAGCGGACACAGCCAGCCCTTTAAAGCGTGGTAAGGCTCCAGATGCTGGAGAAAGTGGGATTAACACAGGCTTTTGTCTGCAGACATATTCGGACTAAATACTCAGATCTCCAGTACACAATTCTCTTGTCGAACCTCACAAAAATACAGTAAAATCAACAAAGATAAACTTTATCAGATGAGCTGTAGAAATTTCAGAATAATTTCACGTTTTGTATCTAAATGTATGACAATTATTTATGACATTTTTGGATCATACACAAATAAAAAGTATATAGAGATTTGATGGACAGTCAAACAAGTCTGGCATCGGTGAGGCAGCTCTTGGGCCAGCGCAGCACCTCTGAGGACCCAGTTGGATCAGTCAGGACTTGGGAGAGTTGACAGACACACAGTGAGCGGCCGGACACTCGCCTTTTGCTCCCTGCCACTGCCTCCAGGGCATAAAGCGCTTACCCAAGGGTGTGCCTACAGTTTGTTTAGTGTGCTGCCACTGCCCTTAGGGCCAAAACTCTCAGGTAAATAGACATGGACGTGGACAGACCATCAGCCTTTCTGCCCCAGAAAAGCTGTGATGTGAATGATAGCAGCTATAAATGTTCTCCTTATACAACTGAGTGAGGGCCACAGACTGCTAATTACAAGAATACAAGCATGTGTGTCCAAAAAGAGAGTGAATGCTTTCTTCCAGCCTCCAGTATTGCTCTATGTTAGAGTCGTGCTGTGCAGTGGTTATGGAGTGTTTGCCATAGCAGGGAGCTCCCTTGGCACTCTGCCCTAATTTAGGGGAATTAAAAAGCACTAGACAGGCTCCTTTATGGCACCGTGCGCTCGCTTTAATCTCCCTATGCCTCAGCAGGCACCCACAACACCAGGAGTGGGCACTATGCCCACATGACCCCAGGCAATATGGAAATCACTCCCAAAAATCCAAACTCAGAGTCCAACTCTGCCCCTGGTAGCACGTAAGGCTATCATATCAACACTATGCAATTCAATGCAAGAGACAGAAACAACGCCTACTAAACACGAATATTTTCAAGTTATGTTTCTTTTTTGGTTTTATTGTCTACTATAACCATAATAGTTCTGCTATAGTAAAAGTTCTTAATATTTGTCATTCTTCAGGAAGCCTTTACATGAGAGAATAGTTATTCTATAGTATGTTGCTACAGTTTGGGAGAGGATAATGCTTGTCTCGAGGTCATCCATCAGGCCTAATGAAACTGGCAGAGGCTAACTCAGTCTCACTGGGCAGCACCGCTGGCGCCACCAGCTAACTCCTGGAGAAATACACTGATTTAATTACACAGGACCCACATGCTCACAAGTGAAGCAAAGATGAGTTATTATCCAAATTAAATATGAAAGGGGGGGTTAGGGTTTGTTTATATGTATGGTATTATTTGATTATTCTCAATGGTCTAAAGGTGCTTTCAAGGGTGCCCTTTGCCTCCTAGGAGAAAAAAGGGATTTCCTATGTGTCCCACCATGTATTTCATGCAGTAACCTGCGGCTCATGGGACTTGAATGCTGCATGATTTCAGAATCTATTTCCAGAGGAAAAGGTGAGCTGGTAATTTTACACCAAACTCAATGAAGGTCTCATTAGCGACCCCTCCTCTCTGCAGGATCACAATGTTCCCTTCGTGGAAACAAAGAGGCACTTTGGCCACAAAACAGGCCGCTCTGCATCCCTCTCTCCTTCCCCTGCTCTCACTGTCTTATGTGACGTTTTCGCTACCCCAGTGTCCATTCGTTTCCCCACTGGTTTTACTTAATAAGCTTCAAAGGTTTCTGGGCAACGTGGCTAGCAAAAAAGTTACCATGGCTTTGTTCCTTCTTTTTTGGCACAGTGTCCTCCATCTCACTGAGGCTATGGGGTTTCCATGGCATCCATGGGCACCTATAAAGCATACAACTGTGTGTGTGTGTATGTGTGTGGACATCTTCTTGTGCCAACTTCATCTAAATGATTAAACTACGGTTGGAAAAGCAGAGCTGGTTGCAGCTTTTGCTCAAAAAGTCCAGTCAAATTCCAAACACTGTCATTGCTTCCAAACTGTAATCAATGAAGCAATTACTCTCTGGATTTTTCATTTCTGTTCTTTTTAAACATTAGATAAATATATGAATTTGGCTTTGAACTGTATTGATTAATAAAATGCAGCACACATGAAAAGCTTAAAAGTAGGAGGCTTACAAGTCCTGTCTGTGAGTACATTCTGTGTTTGTTTTTGTTAAAATTACCCCAGAGAGTCCCAAATCCAAGAGCTAACTTTAAACTTGGCAAAAGACATTCACTGATGGATAATGTTTTCATATTGGCACCTCCTCTTGTTTCCGTTAGTATTTGTGCATGTGTGTATGTGTCAGTGCACTTAAAAATCTAATTAACTGTGTGCACAGAAGTTCCAGCTTCCTCTTTGGTCTGCACAAAATCATCTACTACTTCAAAGACAAAGAATTATTAAAAGACAGAAGCCGTATGAAATATGTTGTCAATGTAAAATATTCTGTCTCAAAACTAACTAATCTGACCAGTTACAGTTGTCACAACAGACCCAGACTGTTAGTGTAAGTATATTATTACTTTCACAACAAATCCAAGTAACTTCAAGTAAAGTTAAAGCAGCCTTTGGTAAATTGCATCTGCCCTGAACTAAAAATACATTTGTTCTTATAGTGGCCTCTAGTGGTTCATACATAGATCATTATTAGTAGAAAGTGGTGTTAAAAAATGAATCTCTGTAAAAGAAACTTTATTAATAGTTTAACGAAATCATATTTGGTAAAACTATGTATGTAAGAAAATAAATTATTATTTGATATAAATCCCACCTTTTCCCACAAATTATCATTTTCATAACTTCTCAGACAAACCCTTTAACCTGTGGTTACTTCACCAATTATTTGACCAAAAACCAATCTTTTAACTGGGGATATTGATGTTATTTCTATAAATATCCAAATAAATCCAATCCATCATCACATTTTATTTATAAAGCACTACAACCATAAAATAAATATTAGCTGCTCAACAAGTCATTTTCCAGTGTCTTTCTACAAGTTTTTGAGGCTCAATCATCTGATGTCAGAAGTTCCAGTCTGTGCAATACTGAAGAGAGATTTTGCCCCTTTTTGATGAAGTCCATCAGACGGTGGCCTTTCTATTCCCTGGTTTAAACATGATTACAGTGCTATGTGGCCTTCATACTCATGCCCAGAGAAGATTTTCATTGATTCCCTCAAGTTTTAGTGAGAGATGATCTTTCTCTTTCCTTCTCCAGAGGCTCAGAAACGAGCTGTTTCAAATTGTGACGTGCACCAATCCGTGACGTCAAAAGTGGGGATTGACAGCGGGGAGAAACAGAACCAGCAAATCAGCACCGTCTATGGTCAGCACTGCAGCCTCTCTCTGAGTCCAGCGTGTGGTCCATAAGCAGTAAATAATCCTCTGTGCTTTTTATTCTTAGCTGTGACACCACCAAAAACTGTTCCAGAACTACAGTTACCTTGAAACGGGATCTACTCAAAACTGACCCGAAAACATGGTGTTAACAGGAGCCTCAGTCTGTGAGTACAATGCAACTAACTCGCCGTATGTCACTGTAAACTAAACAATTAGGGTCTGACTCTGGATCGAGGACATAGGGTTCTATGTGACGGTTGCCATTGTCGGAAAAAGTTTATTTTCAGGTCAGAAATGACTGTAACAGCGAAAGCTGTGCAGTTAGCTCTTGTTTACCTCAAAGTTAGCGTGAGGCTACGTCACTGTGCGGGCGGGGGAAGGCCCGCACAGTGAGCTCCTCTGCTCACAGGCAGAAGAGCACTGATCCAAGAGTTTCACATGAGGTGACATCACTTCTATGTACAAAATGGCTATAATTTGACAAGTTTTGAGTGTTTTGAGTATCACCCAAATAATTATCACACATGTGCATAGGATGGACTGTGAAAACTGAAGAAAATGATTTATGATTGTCCATAGGGCACCGAATATAGGGCACTTTGAATGTCTATAATATGCGTCTGCATGTAGCTTTCAGCCAATCGTATGAATAGTAAACTACCCCATACCAAATGTAGAGCAACAGAAATTTGACGCAAACTGTAAAAAGTGAAGAAGACGATTTATGTTTACACAATGTTTATGTATGTAGCGTAAGGGCCGAACGATTACTGCCGTTTATGCAAGTTAACTATGAGGGAAGATAGCTTCACATCTGCTGTTGCCAAGTTGAATTGTAAACAAGATACTGAAAAGTGCGTCATCATCATTCTGCGTCCCGCCCCCTTCTGTGATTGGTCCCAAATCCATGCAAACATTTTGGTCAGGATTTCCATGCTGTGGTCAAGTTCAAAATTATTTTTGCGCACGTATCAGCATGGGCATTCCTTAGTCTCCTCCAGTCCTTGAATGCCAGTTGAGGTGTGTAAAACCAGTCCAGGAATGATGAGTGATGCATTCTAGCGCACAGGAAAAAGCCAGGCTTGTATTAGGCCCCGTTTACACTGAGACGCTGCGACAGTAAAGCAGCTATCGGATCAGCCTTTTTGGTCACATGGCAACAGTATTTCAGGCATTGAGAAACGGCCTCCAGAGTGGAACAAAACAGATATGCTGCGTGTGGGGGGCTGTATCACAAGGCGACATACACAGTAGCAAAGAGTAATTGTAAATAACAATGGCACCGGATCAACTAAGGCTACAGTATGTGTGCTTCGAGTGTTACATGGAGGAGCAATTTGTCCTTCCAAATGAAACCACACTAAGCTGTAGTTGCATTCTATGTTGGTGCATTCTTTTCTGGCTTTGCGGTGGCCTGAGGAGGAAGTTGTTGAGGAAGTGGTTATACTGGTGGGGCCTCCGTGTTATAATGTTACACTGCCCACTACTGGCTGGGCGCTAGAACACCACTGTTTTCCGTCGCAGTGTAGACGCTTTGCACTTTGGGAGAGGGGTCATCTTTGTGAATTGCTTTTCAGTGTCTCCATGAACAGGGCCTTAGACTTGAGTGTATGTTTTTAGATGGGTATAGGGCACTCACTCATTTTGTTCGGGATCAATGGTCCCTCACTGCATGTGTTATGTGTTGTTGTTTTTTTCGTTTGACAAAGAAAAGAATTCAGTTGCAGCAGCTGAGCTTGTGTTTAAATCAAATTCTCAGAGTAAACATAATATTAATAATATGCCAACCTTGCTCTTATAATGAATGCATGATAGCAATTTTGTTTACAATTACAGTTTGTGGAGTAAGGGGTCGTTATGAGACATGGTTGAAAGCATCCAAAGGCTTGCAGGGTGCACGGAGACAGGACCAAAACTTGTCTGACCTATTCAATAATGCAAACAATTGAGTGCATTTTTTTTAACATAATCCATACTCTTATGCTTTGTAAATGACTCCCAACCAAAACCACCCATTAAATAAACAAAGCCCCCCCTCCCCCCCTGCCCAGCTTGTTCTTTCCCTTGGTCCTGCCCGGAACGCATAAGTCAACTACAGTACGCACTGGTTTACAGAAGTCTAGGAGTGTCAAATAAGTCCTCTGTAAAAGTCTCTGGGTCTGATCATGCCAATCAAAATCCAGAGATAGATTTGGCTCTAGGAGTTTAAGTGTCCATGCCTCAAATAGGCTCCATGGGCAGGAATCCAAATCCAAATTCGGGATAACTACCAGAGCCAATCATGAGCAGTGTATGTCCAGTCCTACCTTGGGGTCCTACCTGCAAACTCGGGGGCAGAAGACACCTGATTAGTCAATAAAAACACCAGGGTAATATAGGACAGAGTGACACGAACGATTACATAGTAAGAGAAGAGAATCTGAAACAGAAGGAGCGGCTCTACTCCGAGCTCCTCCTGTGTGACTGAGCTCCTCACCCATTTGTTATCTTTTCGCCATCTCGGTTTTAGAACAGATTATTCATACAAATAGATCACCCTTGCTCAACCAATCACTGTCATATAGTGACTTATGGGGTATACCACCGTCACAAAAAAAAACGTATTTCATTAACTTGGCCAGTGCTTAAAGTGGACTTACTCACTTAGTGATGGCAGAATTCCCAGTGTGGAATTAGGACTTTGGGCTCTGCTGGAGCTCTGAATCCTGCTTTACTTTTTCTGGTCACATGTTCCACTCAGAGCCCTGACCAGCCCAAATGCAGTGTTGAAAGCAAATGTTACTTTTGTAACTAGTTATTGTAACACATTGCTTAGATATCTCACTTAGTGATTAAAATGATATATTTTTTTGTAAATTCCATGTATTATAGTCAGTGCTTTGGATTGACATGTAAATCAGTTACATTTTAAAAACATTAAAATTAAAGTACAAACAATTAACATTAGTAGGCCTATTATATTTAAATATTTTAGAGTACTATTAACCTATTTTTTTATATAAAAAAACACAGCTGTTGAACAAATGCCTTCTCACTCCATCTGACTTTTTGACTTATTATAGATTCATTATCATTACAGATTGAGACACAGGTGTGAGAGGGAAGTCAGTTTTAATGGCATCAGTAAAGTGAGAATTTTCTCTTTTAATTTGATATGTCTTCCTTCTTTTTTATTCAACAATAAGAGAAAAACAAATTGTCTGGATCACCTCTGTCAAACAGACGTCCCCCCTACAATGAGAAACACTGGGTGTGGTAGTACTAAAAGTGGGTAATGTGGGTAAGTGGGTAATAAAATACAGGTTTAGATTTTTGAACGTTTTATGAATTTTAGCTGTGGTAAAAAAACATGACAAAAAAACAGATTTTGCTTTTAGTGAAAAATGTTGGCATTTCAAGGCGAATCATACAGAATGTGTTGTAGGTGCAGTGAGTGGGAGAGTGTGTGACCAGAGCTCCCATCAAAGCAGAGAAAACGAGGTGATAACAAGCCAAGTTAATAAAGGGACAAAAGCATTAGGACATGTAAGATTGATATGGCCCATTGATTTCAGTGCCTGTGTTTGATACTGATATTGATATGCTCATTAGCACAGGGGCCTTTTGCTTCCCTGAGGCTGGACTGACAGGTGTGGCTCCCACGTACACTCCACACACACACGCATCAGCCCCAAAGCCTACGGGGTATTCCTCCATCCTACCAGAGCACAATGGGCACTTTGTTGCAGCCCACCCGCCTCTCTGCCCCCGAGTCCTTACCATCAACCCCCCACAGGCTTCCTGCACATCCCTCTTTAAACGAGAGATTATGCAAATGAGCTGCCCCAACAACTATAAACCAGTTAAATAATTATATGGGAGAGTCTTATCACACAGGCCTGGAGTCCAGTGCTGATACACAACCATCCCAGGTGTACGATTTTTTCTGGCTTTGAATAGTTAGTCCGCTTGCAGGCACGAAGCAACTCTTTCAACTTGCAAAGGTAATAAAACACAAATCTGATCTGTTGCAGCTGCAAATGTGCGAGGTTTGGGACAAACTGATGCCATTAAAACTGACTTCCCTCTCACACCTGTGTCTCAATCTGTAATGATAATGAATCTATAATAAGTCAAAAAGTCAGATGGAGTGAGAAGACGTTTGTTCAACAGAGTCTACTGTTCAACAGCTGTGTTTTGTATATAAAAAAATAGGTTAATATTACCTCCTTGGTGAAGGTAATTATGACATTTTAACTCAGTTTCTACGTCTACTCAAATGAGTAGAAGTTAATGTTTATGTAGATTTGAACGTTTATGATTTGCTTGATGTGATATGGGTTGTGAGGTGCTTTGTGTTGCCTTGTGTAGGAAAGGCACTCTACAATTAATCAGAATCAGATCAGAATCATTTTTATTGCCAACGTAAGTAACGGGAGGTCACAGACTTGGAAATTGCTTTGGCTCAGTGCAACAGTCAAAAAGAGATAATAAAAATAAGAATAAAAAACACTTCTAAAGAATAAATTTAAATTTAAAATAGAGTTACAGTTACTATTTACAATATACAAGTGCACATGGTGCACACAATGTAAGGTGACAGCAGTACAGTGAAGTAAAGTGACGTATGATGGGCAGTAAAGTGACTTTATAAAGGGCGGGGGGACAGGTTAAGAAGTGTTCAAGAGTCCAACAGCAGAGGGGAAGAAACTGTTCTTGTGGCGGGAGGTTCTAGTCTTGATGGACCGCAGTCTCCTGCCTGAGGGGAGTGGTTGGAATAGTCCATGTGCAGGGTGAGAGGGGTCGGCTGTGATACGACCAGCCCGGCCTCGAGCTCGGGCGACGTACAGGTCCTGCAGCGATGGAAGGCTGCGGCCGATCACTTCCTCTGCAGAGCGCACAATGCGCTGTAGTCTCTGTTTGTCCCTGACTGTGGCTCCAGCGAACCACACGGTGATGGAGGAGGTGAGGATGGACTCGATGATGGCCGTGTAGAACTGCACCAACATCTGTGCAGGCAGCTTGGCTTTCCTGAGCTGCCGCAGGAAGTACATCCTCTGCTGGGCCTTCTTGATGAGGGAGCTGATGGTCGGCTCCCACTTGAGGTCCTGGGTGATGGTGGTGCCCAGGAAACGGAAGGACTCCACAGAGGTGATGGGGGAGTCCATCACGGAGGGTGGGGGCGGGGGGACAGTGCTCTTCCTGAAGTCCACAATCATCTCCACTGTCTTCTGGGCGTTCAGCTCCAGGTTGTTACCACTGCACCAGGACACCAGCCGGCAGAGGTGGGACAAAGTCATTGTTTAGCAAGTCACATGTCAGTCTCAATTCATTGCCCTCAAGTCCCGAGTCAAGTCACGAGTCAAGACAGGCAAGTCCCGAGTCGAGTCCAAGTCAAAGGCCAACAAATCTCAAGTCAGTCCCAAGTCCTACGGTTTGACTTTCGAGTCCTCTCGAGTCTTTTTGACCGCGATTTGTTTCTTGTTGGTCTCCACGTACTTTTTGTAGGCAAACAAAATAATGTTAGGAATCATTTTGCTGGTGCATTCTCGTTGGTCTCTGACCCATGGACTAACAGTTTGTTCCATGTGGTTGGCTGCTGGTAAATCAAAACTATGTTGTGCCAGATGCAGGCTCAGTTACACATGCACAGACCACACATAAAATCAGAGCAGTCCGTGTCAACATACTTTTTATCTTTGGGGTTTTTAATGGGAAGTAGCAAGTGCAGCATATATGATTATGAGTATTGGGCTAGGACCTGTATCTATATAATCAGTTTAATGTCCATAGTGGTTATTGTTCCAAAGGACTGAAGGGACCAATGGAGGGGAAGGAACCTGGCCTGTGTGAACTGGACCAGCATTAGTAATATCTCATAATTACCAATATATCATTACATAATAAAATGTCTCATATAAATTAATTCAATCAGTCAAAGTACTGATTCTCATATCAATGAACCATAAACAATAGTGCAAATATTAATCTAGCTTAGTGCACATAATCAAAACAACTATCTAATGTATGCAAACTTTAGCAGGAGGAGCACAGCAAAAACATACTCATAATGATAGGCCTCGGCGCCCACACAGAAAAAAACAGAAAGAGCCAACAGAGCAGCGCAGGCTAGCGCTAGTTTGACTCACCAGTTCCTCTTTAAAACACGGCACACAGTGTGACAACTGCGTCGATTCAATTGTATGAGGCGCCTGTAGTGAAAGCATATCAATTACGGTTTGTAGAACAAAATATGACGTTAGGTCGCGATAAATACCTGCAGCTCGCTCATTTCCAGCTCCCCTAGACAACACACCCACCGGTGAATGCAGTCCGCTTGTTTAGGGAAGTGTTGCTGCGCGAACTGCCTGGAACTCACGTTCGAACTCTCGCGCGAGCGCTACAACTACCGCGAGGCTTTGTTTCTTCAGAGACGGCATAGATAGAAAGAGAGATGCGGAGAAAGGTAAAAATGGCCCGGGTTACGCAAGTCTTTGCAAGTCAATTGGCGCAAGTCCAAGTGAAAGTCAGAGTCATTGATGTTAAAGTCCAAGTCGAGTTGCAAGTCTTTTTATATTTGGTCAAGTCGAGTCTAAAGTCATCAAAATCATGACTCGAGTCTGACTCGAGTCCAAGTCACATGACTCGAGTCCACACCTCTGCCAGCCGGTCCACCTCCCTCCTGTAGGCGGACTCATCGTTGTTGGAGATGAGTCCAATGAGGGTGGTGTCGTCCGCGAACTTGATCAGCTTCACGGAGTCGTGGCTGGAGGTGCAGTGGTTGGTGTACAGGGAGAAGAGCAGGGGAGAAAGAACACCGCCCTGTGGGGCTCCTGTATTTATAATCCGAGAGTCCGAGACATTCTTCCCCAGACGCACTCGCTGCTTCCTGTCCGTCAGGAAGTCAGTGATCCACCTGCAGGTGGAATCGGGCACGTTGAGCTGGGAGAGCTTGTCCTGGAGCAGGGATGGCAGGATTGTGTTGAAGGCAGAGCTGAAGTCCACGAACAGGACCCTGGCGTAGGTCCCCGGGGAGTCCAGGTGCTGTAGGATGTGGTGGAGGGCCAGGTTAATGGCGTCGTCTACAGATCTGTTGGCTCTGTAGGCGAACTGCAGGGGGTCCAGGAGGGGGGAGGTGAGGGACTTGAGATGGGAGAGAACCAGGCGTTCAAATGACTTCATGACGACAGACGTAAGTGCTACAGGTCTGTAGTCATTGAGTCCTGTGATCCTGGGCTTCTTCGGGACGGGGACAATGATGGAGGATTTGAAGCAGGCCGGGACATGGCAGGACTGCAGAGAGGTGTTGAAAATGTCCGTGAACACAGGAGTAAGCTCACTGGCGCAGTGTCTCAGAGTGGCCGGAGACACGTGGTCCGGGCCAGGAGCTTTGCGGGGGTGCAGCCTCAGGAAGAGTTGTTTAATCTCTTTAGCGGCTATTGTTAGGCTGGGGGCAGGGCTGATGGGTGGGTCGTTAGAGTAGTGGGGGGTGGGGGAGGGAGAGGTGTCAGGGGCAGCATCAAAGCGACTGAAAAATAAGTTCAGATCGTCAGCTAGCTTGTGGTCATCAGCACAGGGGGGGGCTTTGGGTTTGTAGTTGGTGATCTCCCGTAGGCCCCTCCAGACAGAAGCAGTATCGTTGTTACCAAACTGCTCCTGTAGTCGTTCTCTGTGCCGGGACTTGGCTGCTTTCAGTTCTTTCCTGAACTGATATTTAGCTGCTTTGTAGCCGCTGCGGTCCCCCTCCCTGAAAGCAGACTCCTTTGCTTTCCTGAGCTGCCGGAGTTTAGCAGTGAACCAGGGTTTGTCGTTGTTATAGATGACCCTGGTCCTTGTTGGAATGATGCTATCCTCACAGAAGTGGATGTATGACGTCACAGTGTCCGTATATTCATCCAAGCTGTCTGTGGCAGCTCTGAAAAGGTCCCAGTCTGTAGATTCCATGCGTGAATTGATTGAATGAATAAAATGAAGTGAATGTAATCACCAGGTTTTGTTTGTCTGTCTGTTATTTTTTGACGTAAGTCAAACATTTTGACTTTGACAACATGTTTTTGAAACCTTGGCCTTATTTTGTTTTAATTGAAGTAAATTGCATTGTTTTAACTTAAACCATATTCAATGTGTAAGGTTTAGGGTCTAAAACAGCATAATAAAAACAGATAATCTCAAACTGCTCTGTCTTTTTACTCAGCTTTCTAGTATCACCCACTCTGTTTCAAACAGGTGTTTAAAATGCATACGTATTTCTGGTGCTATTCAATTGTATGTAGAGATAGGTGGTAGGCGAAAGAGTACTTCCTAACCCTAACGATAACAACAAACACCATGATGAAGGTTAAAATCTAGTAAAAGTCACTATTGTGCCCTTTAAAATGAAGCTTGTCAACAGTGGGCGACAGTTCCTTTTATCACTGAAACTGATTGAGGTGCATTTGAACATTGTCAAAGAGGTAAACTTGCCTGTGACAACACAAACATGCTCAGCAGGGCTGTAGCGTGCAGCGGTCCAGCCTTAGGTCAGCCTGGGACACAGGTTAGTACAGGGTTAAAGCCCCATGCACATGAGAAAAACAGCAGAAACAGATTTAAGAGAGAAGAGCATGCCAAGAGTGCCATCTGTTTGAGCTGCCCCCCTCCCCAGCTTCCTCTCCCATCTCTCCCACTTTTATCCATCTTTGTCTGCGCTCATTCCCCCGTTTCCTCTCCCAAAGCCTCATACAGTACATATTTTGTCAACAGCTAAATATTACCATTCATTATTTGTTCCTCGAAAGCTGCCTGAGTGCTGATAATCAACTCAGATGCTATAGATATTGGGAGGGGGAGGGGGGCAAAGATAAGTCCAAATCTGGCACTCGTCTCAAGTGTAATGACACCTTCATCTCTATAGAAAACCATCTCCTTTTGTCTCTACTTGCATGGAGTGCCTTCTTTTTACTGTTTTGTTCCCAGAAAATCCATGGAACATTTGCCAACATTTTAAGAGCTGCGAAAAGCAGGATTTTTTCAGCCGTTTTTAATGTCTTCCACCTCGCAGGTGTTTCTTTTTAAGGCGTTTTCTACAATGCCAAGTTCATCTTGGCTCATCTTGAATGCCGTGGGCCTCGAGGGGAGATAGAAAAAAACAAGGTTGGAGAAATCTTATTGATTAGCAGTTGTCGCTTCCTTTTTCTTTATCTCACTGTGGCTCTCTGGTTTGTGTCTACACACTCAATCTGCAGCTACTTTTAAGTTTGGTTATGGGGGACGTGAAACCCTTATGAAGCAGGCCAAGAAAGAGGCAGTTAAAGAACCATATAACTAAGCTTTAAACATGCTGCAATTTTTTTCTTATAAAAGCAGTCTAAAGAGAAAATTATATTATTCTCAGGGGGAACAGACTTAGCTCGAAAAGGTGCCTTAGTTTGCAGAAACCTTTTGACCCAGACTGTGATTTCTGATTCTAATAATGCAGCAGTCCTATGTCCTCATATTAGATCTGTATCATTATTTATCTTATCAGTAAAACATGATACAGTTCAGTTGTGAGATGACAGGAGTAACTCATCAGAGCCCCCATGTGGTTCAACTACGAACTGTTCAGATGTGACCATGTTGTAGACTGATGAATGACATATCAGTGGATGTTTAGATCAAATATCATTGAGTTTCTAAATACATATTTATGTGTAATGTGATATACATCAATAATAGGTGAGCCATGCACCATGTGAAAACAGTGAGATAATTTAATCTATGTCACTTGTGTGGAACCAGACCAGAACCAAGATGAAAAAAAGCGCTGGGTAAGAAGTACCATCTGTTTTTAAGCAATGAAGAGATAAACGTGAATGTAGCTGCTGTGTGTAAGGAGCTCTGCTGGTACCAGGGCCACACTGAGGTAAGGCAGAGGGGCAGATAAGAGGAAGAGGACAGATGGAGGAGACGAGGATGAGAGCGAGGAAGGCTGGCAGTGGTGAAAGCGCACTGGGCACGCTCACGTCAGGAGGGGACATGACTCGACATGGAGGCTCAGCCCAGCTGGGTCAACGCTCCACACTGCCATGTTGTTCTGGCATGACGCTTTGGTCTCTCACTTACACACATGGGCCCACTAACAAATCCTGTTACCCAGCTCTGCTCATGGTTGGACTCTCCTGTCATAGGCAAATGCACACAAGCTCACACCCAAAATGCCATGGTTTTGGCGAGAGCCCGGCAGCGAGGCGAGGCCTTGGTCTAATGGAAACGCCAAACTCGTTACTCTAACACTGGGTGACAAGGGCACCTTGGGCTGCAGATGTTCCTGGTGATGACAGATGGAGGCTGGCACTGCCAAGGGACAGTGGGCCAGGCTTGTGCCAGCTTTATGCCACCTGCACCTCCTCTGCACCCTCCTCTGCTACTGCCATTGCCCCAATCTGAATGAGTGAAAACCCTCCTCTGCACACTGAACCCTTTTCCACACCTCTGCCATCATCAAAATCTTCCTTTTCTACCCTTGCCCACTCTGAAATCCTGCTCTGCACACCCCTTCTCTGTACATTAGCTCCTGTCCTTATCTTTCTCTGCTCTGTCGTCTGCACATCACTCACTGTGCTTGTAGGCACTCTCTCCCTCTCTTGGCCTATTGCTGCTGAACATGGGCCGACTCATGGTGTGTGCCCAGTGCCTGAGTCTGTCTCTCAATCACAAGCACTGGCAGCCTGCTTGTCGTCCTCTGCCCACTGCAATGACGACTGTTTGTCCACATACTGCCACTCTGGCGCGCCAGTGACTGCATTGGTATTGATCCTATTGACAAAAAAGTTTCATAAGAACATTTGTACATTTCAATATGCAAATAACCAAACTCTGCTGAGATATCTATCCCAGCATTAGCAGATAACAGATGACTAATGTAATCCAACACAAATCTCACTTTTTACAGCTTGTAAACTATGTATGGTGGAGAATGTGTAATGATACCATTTATCTTCATGGAAGTGGTGACAGGCTGCTGGAGATGGTTCTCTGCTCTGGCTCTGCACCCTGCCCACCAGGATCATTTGCTTCATGTCGTAGTCGCCAGATTACCAAAGTGTGCTCAGCTGTAATTTTGATGATAGTGGTGTTTGCCTCTGCTTTCAACTCTGAAATTACCATGCAATCACTGTACACAACAAAGTCTATCCAGTGTTGTCAGCAGATATATTGGATAAGTTAGATAGATGGATAGATAGATGGATAGATAGATGGATAGATAAATAGATAGAAAGTACTTTATTGATCCACCATAGGAAATATCCAGGTATAAGTAGCAACAGAAACACATCCATCCATCCATACAAACAAAACAAATACATAATTCTAAAAGTAGCTGACAATAATTGTAGTTATACAAATTAAAAAAATCCTAAGAATTAAGAACTGCAGAAGGGCAAACCCTGTTCACGTCAAAGTCATTTTCACCACAATCAGAGCAGAGTAGAGATTCTATTCACTTGTGTAACGCCAGCAACAAATCCAGGCCCATCGTCTGTCAGGCAGACAGTCCAAGAGCGGAAAGAACATCGAGACACCACAGAATCATATGTTGCTGTTTAATGAAACTTAATCAGTCTGACCAGGTCGGTGCAGCCAACTTGGCTTGTTTTTGCTCTGTGCAACAAAAAAAGAAAAAAAGAGTAATTAATATGAGCTTTGACTTTGTACATTTTAAACATATGGTGAGCAACCAGCTTACTATTTTTATTTGCCATTTCAGCATCAATGAACCCCTGCCTTTGCTCCTCCCATACAAATAATGATGTGAAATGTGTCATTTTGAGCCCCTCTGCACTGAGCTTAGTCCCCTAACTAAATACAGCAATTATCTCTTCTCTGTTTGGCTCTGGATTACCTCTGCTCCGCACTGTTCCTTTGCTGCGCTGGGCCATTCCTAAAGCTGCCTCTGTGGCAACAATCTGGACAGAGAGTCTCGAAAGTGCTTCTTAAGTGGAACGTTCATTTAAGCATTCTTGTTTCTTTTAAGGAATAGACTGCGGAAAACTGCCTGTCAGGAATTCAAAAATCAACATAGGGCTTTACTATGTTATGGGTTATGTGTAGAAGAGAGGGAATGGGCGCACTGGCAATGGCCGTGTTTGCGAGGAAACACAGTGCCAGCTCTTAATTACTCTAATTGGAGTCATTAGCTAAGTGAGCATGAGAGACATCACCTGCGCAACACACTGGACCACACCTGCCACCGTGGGCTGCCTCTGGACACCCCTGTCTGCCCCTATCTGCCCCTGTCTATCTGCTGCTGTCTTTAATGATACGTTTTCTGATAATGCCCTCAACCTCAGAATCAGAAGTATTTTTTTTGCTATTGCAACAGGAAGTCACAAACTAGGCATTTGACTCATGGTGCAATCAATCAATCATCTTTTATTTGTAGAGTGCCTTTCCTAAACAAGGCAACACAAAGCGCCTCACAACCCATATCACATCAAGCAAATCATAAACATTAAAATCTACATCAATCAAAACATACGATTAAAAACAAACATTAAGAAACAAGAGATATTAAAAACATATGAATAAAATCACACAAGTAAATAAAACAAGTCATGACAGCAGAAGGCATGCATAAAAAAGACTTTAGACATTTAACAGTGCAGTAACAGTGACAGTAGCATAAAGTAACAGTCAGAAAGGGCAGGGGGTGATGAGTTATGAGGTGTTCTGAGTCCATACAGGAGAAGGCTGATTTTTATAATGTAGGCTATATTATCCATTATGCATGATTTTTATAACACCTAAAGACTTTTCACATGTCTTCACTTTTTGCATAATTAATTCACTCAATTCACTAGATTTATGGAAGAGAGGCAAGTGGGCGAAGTGTCTTGCCTAAGGTCACAACAACAGTTTGGTATGTTACAACCACAATAAAATCAGTCAAATTAAACAAATAAATACCATAATGTGCAATCGGAGAGTACACTTCCAACCCCATGGATCGTCCAAAAATGTTAATGCTGCCTTCTCACCATTGTCAACCACTTCTCAACCTTGAACCCTGACTTAAACCCTGCTCGAACATTGATCCTGGACTGTTGATTACTTGTTGATATGAGATCATGCCAGGAGGCGCTATATGCAAACTTTTACCTTCCGTTAACCGTATGGATCTTTTAAAATACCTGCACAGGGTATTATGACTATGGAACTAGAAACCAGAACACGTCCCCCTCGTCCCTGGTAGGTAGTTCTGAGTCCATTGAGTGGAATTGGCTGCCATCTTGGGTCTCAATGGCTTGGTAGAGTTCCCTTTGAAGTGGCTAGTTGCCTGCCCCTTCTATGTGGGTCCAGGTGTGTGCTGGACCAGGACCTTTTATGCACAAAGACCGACTGACCGTGCACAATGCTGCAGTTCCAAAGGATACTGGTTAGTGCAGTAGTTGTCGTGGCCTTTTTTTCTACTTGTATTTTATCATTCCAATGCCACTGATGGACTGTATTGGCATTCATTTTGCGGCTAACGGCCTAAACAAAATGGGAACAATGGATGTCCTCCACGTGAAATCTGTGTGAACTTGCAATGCAGTTATGTTGAAAGGAAGTAAAAAGCAGTAATAGATAAACTTACTAAGAGATCATGGCCTTTCATTGATTGACCTATCTGTATTTCTGGGTCATACTTTTAAAGACACTCTCTGTTCATTTGTTTATTTATTTGCTACACAGAGACTAAAAGCGCAGATCCACAGCCTTTAGGATAAGCTACAGAGAAGGCCCTGTAGATGGCCCTGTTTTAAGTCACCGCTGGAGCTGACTCTCAGACCTCAGCGTGCATGGTGGATGGTACATTTGGAAGGAATATAGCTATTCTTCTTGAAGCCTCATTCCACTGTATTGTTGTTGACTTTCTTACTGATCCAATGTTCAAAAGTTCCAATTTGTGTAGCCTATTGTTTGTTTTTTTCATTGCAATTTAATGCTGTTTAACAAACACATCCTGAGGACAAAGTAGGATTTGATCCAATTGCAAACTTTGATGAGGCTCAATCCGCAGGCTACACCTATCTGTGAGCTCCTCAGCACCAGCAGACAATCTGGCAGAGAGCAGCCGCCAGCCTGAATGGCCCGGGGCACAAGCTCCAGCCCATCCAACTCTGACCAGCTGGTTCGGACTAACACCAGTGCGAGTGCTGTTTGCATGGCTTTATCAGCGGGCAGAGCAGTGGTCTACACAGAGTCTCACCTGAACACAGGCTGGGGTAAAGGCTCAACTAAAAAACACAAATCTACACTCATTTAGTTTTCTTTGGTTCTTAGCAAAAGTGGCATTAACTCAACTACTACTACAACCCTACTACTAAACCCCAGGAAGTGTATAGCAGTCTCTGTTTTGAATTGTGTTTTGTCAGTGTTGTTTGCAGACAATTTGCCACTTCTCTATGTAATCTTAACTGCCCATTGTTGGAGTAACTGTTATTTATAAGGCAGAATCAGAAATATCCACAATATTTTCCAACCCCTAATTTGTTTCTCTTCAGTTCCGGACCCTGATTACTAAAATGAAAACGCGTAATTGAATCCAAACCACCAAAAAGTAAATGTGATTGGTTATGAAGATCATAATTAGCTCTATCTTAGTCCCAATATTCCTGAACTGTGCGTCTTGTTCCTCATCAGTGATCCTCCAGGCCCACCTCCTTGCAGCTCCCTATCTGACAGTTAAAAGGCGTGCATACACAGAGAAAGAGCAGGCAGCTCATTGTGCGTTTAAAGCGCTAACTAGGCCACTTAGCGCCCCGTGACGCTGATCCGATCCCTGAGGCGTTGAACTTGGCACCAGGCCCTGCTTCTTTTCGCTCCTTTCCTTTCCTCTCGCCATGGGAACCAGGCCATCCTTAATGACGCAGGAGTGCTCTGCCCCATCCCACAATGCAAAGGGGCCTGACATCTGTCTTGCTAAGTGGTGCAGTCTCTTGTGCACCTTGTTTGTTCAATCAACAACTCCCCCTCCCATTTACATGCTTGTGTTTTTTTTACGCCCAAATTAAGACAAAAGGTGAGAGGACTTTGGCGTGCCCAGTCACACGCACTCACAATGATTAAAGTACCTATAGGTAAAATTAGGCGCTTATATGTAATAGCATGGTCAGTTACGAATCTCTTGAGTGTGCTGAGAACACCATAATTGATTGAAAGTGTCCCCTAATTCTACATATTAAATACCTAGGCAAATATTTGTCTCATCAATCATGGAAATATAGCCATCAATGCAAGATGCTATTCACATGCTAATGGAATCGAGGGACTCAATACACCCCCGTAGTGCAATGAACGCTTCCACTTTTTCCCCCCTAAAAAGCCACGTGAATACTAATGGCCATCTAAGCAGCCATTCTGACTGCATGCCAAAGCAATGTAAAGAGCCCCCTTCTTTATGCTCTTCTGGGAATGTACGTGAAGATGTGAGATGATGCGTTCATGCTAGCGAGCCCAGGTGCCAGTGTATGAATGAATAATAGTTTGCATGAGCGCTAACGCCGACACAAAGCGCATACAGACATTATCACTTAAGTGCATCTGTGCCGAAGGAGGCCTCACATTCCCACACGGAGAATAGGTGGCTTCTATACATAATTTAAGAGTCCATGCTAGAACAGTCGTTTTGGCTCGACAGTTGTGTTTGTCAAATGGACGCTTGTTATCACTTTAGAAAAAGTGAAACCTGCTATCAGGTCAACATTTCAGAAAGCTTTGATTAGTGGTAATCATAGTGTTACCTGTTGCCTGTAAATTGTAAGGCAAGTCACAACAAATCATCTCAATGGAAAGAACCAGGCTCAAGCCATGTAGCTACGCCCTACCAGTGATCAGATGTTAACTCAAAACCATGTTCAATCCTAAATCCTGTACCCTGAAACATTACAGAAGCCATGAGGAAGGAGGTTGAGGACTAGCGTGAGCCACTATCCAGAATAAAACATAAGAACTCCATGGATACCTCAAAGAGAAGGCCTCAATGGATGTCGTGCTCGGCACTTGCCCCTATACATGGAACGGGAAAGGCCATAGCTAAAAATGGCTGGCCTACAGGACAGCACAGAGGCACTCATCATGGCTGCACAGGAGCAGACCCTGAGCACCAGAGCGATAGAGGCCCAGATATACCACACCAGAGTCACACAGTCACAGAGGCCCAGATATACCACACTAGACAAGACCCAAAGTGTCGGTTGTACAAAGAGGCACCTGGACGATCCATCACATAATTGTATGGGTGTATGATACTGGCAGAGTAAGCCCACCTGGAACGCCATAACCAAGTGGTTAGCATAGTGGTCAAGATCTGTGTGGTCTGAAAACCCCATGACCAAAATGTGGAACACCTTCACCTTGTAAGTGTTTCCTTTGTGAGATCGATAAAGTTTACCTTATCAAAAGTTGTAGTAATCGAGCAAGTGAAGATCATGCAGGACTTACAGATACACACAAACGCAACATTGTAGTGGTGACAAAGAGCTGAAGAATGCCACTGTGGGTTAATATAGTTATACCAAGTGATAGGAAAATATTGAAGAAGGAACATGCAAAACTGTGGAGGGTGAGCGTTTTTTTGTCCACACACACACACACACACGCACACACGCACACACGCACACACACACACACACACACACGCACACACACACACGCACAAACACGCGCATGAATGCGCATGCACACACACACACACACACACACACACACACACTCGCACACGCACAAAATAAATGCAAATATCAATGCAAAATCCCACAGAGCAGCTATTTCAAAAGGAGGGCAAGGTCTTTTATCACCGCTGCTAAAAGCAGACAAACATTCTGACAATACAACACTTGTAGTGTAGCGAATTATGTCATTCACATTTTCTACTACATTATAAATCACTTTTTCCCAAAAGATGACATTTTAATAATTTTATTCATTTCAATTTAGATTAGAAAAAAAATCTAAACTTGTCTTCAGAAGTAAGTCCATTATGGACTATAACTGTAACACAAACATTATAACCAAAAATAGGTCGCTCTATTGATCCATGGTGGACAAACTCACCAGTAGTCATGTGACTTGAGACACACACACACACACACACACACACACACACACACACACACACATTTGCAAACAAACACACTCATTGGACTATTTGTCTCCGGTAGACTCCTGTTTGTCCCATAACAAAGTCAAGGCTCTTGTCTGGAATGTTCCACTTGAAATATATGTAACATCCAATATCAGGTGTTTTAACTTAGTCCGTGTTTGTTTGTGTGGAGATTAAATCTGTGTCTTGCTGTTGAATATTTGAGGCAAAAACCTCCCCTGGTGAGGTGTCAAACTCTTCAAGTACACATATCCTCTCAGACTTCCTATCGAACCACAAAAGCCTCCTGGCAGCGGTCACAGATGTGGTCCGGCCCCTACAGCGGCCCTCTCATCTCGTCCTGTTTCACATTTGCACTCCTCCACCAGCATCACCCTCTTGTCGCGGACCCCCAGAGCTCCGCAGCGCAGTGGGACAGTGAGCGTGTGCACTTTGGACGGGGCGCAGCGGGAGCAGGGGGTCCTCTGGTGATGAGAGGAGAACTCCACCTCCGGGATGAACATGGAGCTGCACTGGCCGAAGCACAGTTTGTTATGGACGGTCACGGTCTCGCACCCCTCCGAGGTCACTCTCTATTAACACACAGAAATATTCGATAATGAGAAATCAGACTTTTTTGCTCTTGATGGCAATGGAATCTATAACTACACACTGAGATATTTTCTATTGTATTTTATTGTGTGTGGCTTTGGCAGTGGTGGTGATATGAGATAATCATTTTTTGTGTGATTTTCTTCAACAGGAAATTGGGATTTTGACCTCAAAATATTTATTTAAATCACCTTAAATATAGGGCACCCAGATTTTAATTCAATTAATACTAGATTTGGTTTGGTAAAAAACCAAATCTAGTATTGGTTGGTAAAAAAACATGTTATTGTTTGTCTATACCAGAGTCACTATTTGATTCTGTGGGCTGTGTGAGTGTACAGTATATTTGTCTGAAACAGCTGAGCTAAAGATGTGACAGATGCCAAAAATACATGCATGTGATAGAACTGTTGACATGCATGTGATTAACTGTTCTGAGAGTGAGGAAGAGGCTTTTTTATTGTTTCATTGTTTGTAGTTTGAAAGTTTGGTATTGTGGACACTGACCTTCACCAATTGGACTTGGGACAAACACAACACATTATTTTTAGAGACTCAGATCTGTAAGGTCACAGCGACTTCGTCATATCAATGTTGTTTGGACTATATTTAATGTCTCAAGGGTTGGTGTCTTTGAAATGATGTGGGTTGTCATGTTAAAGGAGCTCAGCCATTTCATATTCTGTCAGAAAAATGGAGAGACTTACATAAAACTTCCAGGTCAATTGTGCTTTGTTTTTTCCAGTATCTATTGTTGTGTTTTTGTCATATATATATATATATATATATATATATATATATATATATATATATATATATATACATTTATATATTTCTTAAAGCTGATATATAAATTGAGCAGCACAACTTTAATATGTCTTACCTGAGTGTGTGTGTGTGTGTGTGTGTCTCAAGTCACATGACTACTGGTGAGTTTGTCCACCATGGATCAATAGAGTGACCTATTTGTGGTTATAATGTTTGTGTTACAGTTATAGTTCATAATGGACTTACTTCTCAAGACAAGTTAAGATTTTTTTTCTAAGCTAAATTTAATTAAATAAAATATTTAACATTTGGGAATAAAGTGATTTATAATGTAGTAGAAAATGTGATTGACATAATTCACTACAAGTGTTTGTATTGTCAAAATGTCTGTCTGCTTTAAACTGTGAAACATAAATGTCAAATTAGGGCCGCAAGCGCTGATAAAAGACCTTACCTGAGTAAAAGAGACGGCAGCACAGGTCTGTTTGGAGTCCTTTAGAGCGCTCGGAAGAATCACTTTCTGCTTGTTTCCTTTGTCAACCACCTTCTGCCACATCTGCAGCCCCTGCCTCCTCCTGATGTCGCTGGACGAGGCCCTGGCCTGCTGGTGCTTCAGTGGAGGCATGGAGAGCTTTGGGGCCACAGCTGGACCCGGACGCCCCAGAGAGAGGAAGGAGGGGAGGGGGGGCCTGGAGCTCAGAGAGGGGGCCCTTCTGGAGCCCAGGCCCCTTCTGAAGAGTCCCGCCTGGGCCAAAGCGCGATGGTCCAGCTGCACCACCTTCACTACTCCCTGGATGAGCTCGTCCGGACCCTCGCCAGAAGCCTCCCACTCCTGCCTGTGGCCCCTGCGCATGCTGTCCAAGAGATGCTGAGGGATTGGCATCGCAACGGCTGCAAGAGTCAGAAATACAACACTGATAAATAACGCCATCGTGCTTTTTTGTGATAAGAAAAATGTTTAAAATCTGTAGTTTTGTTTTTTATTTCTGGTTCAAGGCAAATGGAAACCTTGCTGTCATGCTGTCAGAGTGAGAGTGGGAGAGCTTATATACAAAACTGCCAATTCTCACCTGGGTTTTAATGCAGATAAGGTGTCACATTTCCCACAGCGCAGTACACATCCAGCCAGTTTTAAAGGCCAGGTAGAGGATTAGTGCCAGACTCAAAGGATCACACTTTTATTAAGGTGGGCTTTTTAACATGGCCATAAAACAACACTGGAATAAACTAGGCCTGTAATTGTGCCTATTGTATTCACAAGTGAAGCTGTAATGGACTTCGGCCATGGAGAGAAATGTTAGTGAAATACAGATGACAAGGGAACTTAGAGAGTTGTTGTTTTTACTCAGTAGATTGATGGATCGATGCGTGGCAACAACGCAACTTCTGTAATGCATGACCTAATGATAAACTAACCACTTTATTATTCAAAATTCAGATGTAAGATAATAGTGTGTATACTTTTTGTATTTGTTTGTATATTATAGTTTTAAATGTAGAAATTATACACTGCAATGGTTTCACAACAGTAGTCGTCTCGGAGGACAAAGATCAGAGAATCAAACAGTTCAAACACAGCAAAAGCAAACACACAGGAACCATTTGTACGGAGCAGGATGACAAATGTCCATCAAATATAATAACTGTCCATACATGTCCCGGATCATCTCTGTCCTTAGACCCTCCTGAACTGACATGAGGAATGATGAGAAATCAATACAAAATTACTTGTTTATTATTTAAAATGACATTGTTTGACCATTGCAATCATTTATTTAATTGGATGTAGCGACCAACACAAACTTTTATTGGTATCTTTAGGTTGAAATAAATAGCAACAAAAAAACAACCTATTTATTTCTATTTGTAATTCATATTTCATTGGTTTATTAAGTATTCATATAAACACAGCTGTCTCGAGGTTGTATAATTGTTTTGATAAAGTAAAATAAGCCCATAAAATCCAAATGAATGCTCAGTTGTTTCCTTTGTATGTTGTGCCAAGAAGCTATAATAATTTTACACTCTTTGTGCAAATGTTCTTTGCCATTTGTTCCCACAGCCTGACGCCGCCTGCCTCTTCATGTGTCATTATTACGCAGTTGTGACTGAATGTGGGTGCTCAGCCGTGACGTGATCACTCAGTGGGTGCTGAAGGGTCCCCGGCCCCAGGGCCACAACGAGACTCTGTTTGACTTTCTCTTTGTCACAAAAGTCCTGTTCACGTCCAAAAACCACCGCCCACGGGAAATCACCTCTATCCCGGGTAACACACTCCAACATCCAGCAAGAGTGTGTTTCCCCATCTCTGCTCCCATACACCAGCCACCCTTTTACAATTATAAATTTGCTTTATAGTTCTTTGAAAAAACGGAAAAAAGGGAAATTGTGAATACAATTTCAATGTACAATATAAAATAAGAAACATTTAAAATGTTTTTCCTCTGCCTAAAGAGCAATTTAACAATTATTATTTATTCAGAATTATTATATACAGTATTATTACTATTATTATATATAATTAACATTAACTAAAGGAACATGATTCAAGTATATTATTGTTAATAATACACTACATTTACAATAATCACAAGTCATATTTTAGAATAAGCTCTATTTGTCTTTTATGAGTTCTTTATGAGCTCGGCACAAAATATCTGTCCACAAGAGGGCGCACTGCACAACGAGACGTTTGCCTATTTCAGGCCTTTTATCAAAATAAATTACCAGCATTTATTTTTCATAATTTCCTTGAACATTTGAACCAGCATTTTTTTTACAGGTGTAAGAGTCGACAGTGACAAAAATTAAATACATTCAAATGACTTATTAGTATTCATATACACATAGACACAAACAAACACACAAACGCACGCACACTTCCTTTTTCTTTTTTTTCTTTTTTTACAAAAGGATTAAATCAACAAAAATTTAGCTTTTTGAAATCGTACCATCTTTTGAACTCAAGGTCTTGGAGTCTGATGATTTTGTGAACGTTCCTGTTGCTAATAATGGATGTCTATTTTGGAAATCAACAATTAATCTGATTACTTTTACTGTACTCCTGAGGGTTACACGTTCAGTATAATGTGCAGAATGTACATAGAACAGAGATTTATGTGCAACAAATATGATCTCAGATTGCTTTGTTAGACAGACATACTTCATTACAAAAAAATATCTCTCTTGTTTCAGCAATCCACCTTATAAACATAAATAAAATGTACATTATATTTTTTATATCATAAGTGACATTTAGACGGGAAGAACAGGTTTCTCTGTGCTGAAGTGTTATTGACATCAGTGACTACGCCTTTCGGCCGATGTCCTTGTACAGAACCATAGAGACCACCATAGCTGCAATCTGAAAAGACAAAAGAGGCATTCAACGTGCTAAAGAAAAAAAAAACAGCATCTCAACAAGAAGATGATGAAATACTGCGTGAAGATGATTATACTGAGTGACCACATGTTACTAAACATTATTGACAGTTTTACCTCGAGAACAGCGATACCTAGAGCCACACCAGCAACAATCACTGCGTTTTCCTTGATAAACTCCAGCAACGTCTCAAAACAGCCTGTAATTTTCTGCAAGAGACAGAACGGCAAGATACAAACATTATCACAATGCTCAGTCTCATCTTAAAATCACAATAATAACAAGTTTATACCGAGTCCTTTGCTCCTGATAACAAACACGGGCCACCATCAATGTAGGTGGCGTTACAGCACGGAGTCGGATACCGGCGAAAGTCACTCACAAATGTAGAATTTTCAAAGTCAGTGTAGTTTGCAAAGCCACAGCACTTGAACTGAGGACAAACAGACAAATGTGATTTTTAATTCATGTTTTTATTTGCATTTTGTATTGTAAACTGTAGCACTGTAGCAAAAGTAAGGTGCAATATAGATAAAATGCATTATTATTCTTATTTTTACTCAGATTTGGTTAGAGATTATTTCCTCACCTGTTCCATTGTGTTATTCCAAAGTCCTGTAGTTTGATTATTATTTCCATAGTTGTTGGTGATGTCTTCCCTCACTTCAACTTCCAGACCTTTGAGGAGTTGTTCAGCCTGAAAAACACAAACAGCGTCAAGAATGGATTGAGTATTGCTTGGTTTTGCTTATTTCCATTGTTGCACGCTTCGGACTCTCACCAGATCATCGAACACAAGCACCACAATAGCTGCTGCCACCTCGATGATGAAGAGGATCAGCACGATACTGAAGAACTAAAGGCAGCAAGATCCAGGAAGAAAATACAGAACATTAAATTGGTTGTGTTTGTGTTGCCTGAAATCAGCTTGGTTTTTACCTTGTGTGTGTGTGTGTGTGTGTGTGCGTGTGTGTGTGTGTGCGTGTGTGTGAGTTTGTGTGTGTGTATGAATGCAAAGTGAAATCTAAATACGGTTGTCTGTTTGGGGTGGGTCTGTTGGGTGGTTGGGAGTGTAGGATTATTTTTATTACCAACACTATAAAGCTCTTCATCTTACACTTTTGGTACTTATACAGTGAAAGTACTCTTTTCTTACAGCCATAGTTGCCCTGGGGCAGACTAACGGATGTAGGGCCACACAGGGGATCACTTAACAGCCACGATGTCCACGTACAGCAGGGGTGTCAAACCGCTCCTCAAGAGAGCCCAGTCTCAGCTTGAAGGTGTCTGTGTGCTCCTACTTGGTTGGAATGAAAACCTGCAGCCACACCGGCCCTCTCCTGAATCAGTTTGACACCCCTGACCTACAGAGTCTTGTTAATTAGTCAATTAAAGATCAGGCGTTGTTCACCAAATTAGAGAAGTAAACGAATAACACAACAACAAAAATATTTCATAATATTTGAAGAAACATTTTGAAGAAACATTGAGTGAAAACAGAGTTAGGGTTTGGTTAGTTTCATGTATTCATCCGATGAAAGAAATGGAGAAGACTCTGCACAGCTTTTGCTCCCAAGTGATTTTAATTATCACCACAAACTGTTGTGACGTTTCGGGTCACTACCCTTCATCAGACAGTGTCCCGAACAGTTTGTGGTGATAATTAAAATCACTTGGGAGCAAAAGCTGTGCAGAGTCTTCTCCATTTCTTTCATCCATCGTCTTTCAACTCCAGCACGCTGCTCAGAATTGGATGTGCGCGTCAATCTCACTTTTGCTCTTTCATGTATTCATCAACATTCATTTATTTTCATTTGACCAAATTTGCAAAAATACTATATTTACGGGTGTTTCATAATATAGTAAAACCATTTCACTTTAATTTAATCATTTCTTGAGTTTCTTCCCAAAATGGTCGTCCACATGTTTTCATGGAGATTTACGCTAATCTATGAAACGGTCCCAACAAAACAATAACATGCACAGAGAATAGAAGGTTTCACTTAAATGGACTGCAAGAATTAAATTAAATTAAATTAAATTACTTACAACATGTTTAAGTCACACTTGGCCTGTTTTGATCAAAAACATTATGATTCTCAAGCCGACATTCTCCAATCAGAGAGCAGAATGAGCATCACATGAGTCTTGCTAGTTTCTGTGGTGAAATCCAGATGCTTTGGTCTCTGCCTAATTTTATGTTGTATCTTGGTTGATATGTTATAGACGCTTTGGACAGAAACTTTGAAGGCAAATCCTAAACACAATTATGTTAACTGCATCTGGAGGAGCAGTTCTTTCAGTCACCAGGCCATTTTTTCTGACGGAGTTAGCTTTGCGAGGCAGAGCGAGTTGGAGACAAACTTTGTTCTTGAGCACTTCTCTATCGGGATTTATTGAACTAGGGGGGTAAGCTTTGTCCATGTGCATACAGTTTGTGCTTTATACGTGATTCCTCCATGTGTCAGTGTTCTGGATCCCTGGAGATGCCCCTTCTGACCTGCCCTCCCCTCTACACCACCCCCCTTCCCCCTCCCCACTCACACCCCTCCCCTCACCGTGAGCAGCATGCAGCGGCTCTCCTTCACCGCGCCACAACAGCCCAGGAACCCAATCACCAGCAGCACGGCTCCCACGGCGATGAGCAGGTAGCTGACATTAGCGAGCTGGTCCAAGCCAGGGGGGGCATCTTTTATGTCCCCCAGAATGGACAGGAGGGAGCCGCTGTCCACCTGCACCCAGATGCCCACTGCCAAGATGGCCGCGCCTGCCAGCTGCAACACAATCACAGTCAAGACACAGCCCAAGAGGAACTTCCTTGAGATATTGGTCAACTTTAGAGTTTAAAGTAGCAATAATTAAGATTTTTCATCATTAAATGGCCCTAATCTGTCAGAAGGCCTTAATAAACCATGCTCTTATTGAATACTTCTTTGACTGATCACAGCAGTTCAGTCAAGATATTAAAATTTCAAAAATAGTTTTACAGCCCCTAAATCTTGTCATTGTTTTCATTTCAATTTCCCGCCCTCCACCGTTTTACCAATCAGAAAGTCCGTTATCCAGGTTGCCAGAACTCACTACGCCAAGCTAATCTCACTGGTAAAGTTACACATGGCCGCAGAACAAAAATAGGTCTTGTTATGATTCTCAAATCATTAATGACAAAACAAGGAATAAAACCAGGATTTCTATCTTTGTGAAAAAGGTGTTGGATATAGATTTGTTGTTGACAAAATTCTTTTAGAGATTATGGTCCCAGCTGGATTTGTCTGCTTATCTGGCAACCTGAGTCAGGGAGAGTGGGAGAGGTTGCAGTACCACTTTTGGCCAGATTTTTACAAACTGCTCCTTTGATACATGGAGTTGACACAATATCACATTTTGAAACTTCATAAGTAAATTGGCGCAGAAATATATAGAAATAAAAGATAATAATGAAACTCCTTAATGTCTATGACAACAATACAATGAAGCAGGATACCAGTTACAATGACAATACAGAGCTTCTCAAAAGTAATAATACAGCTTGAACTTTTGCACATTCTGTCATGTTTACACTCAACATGGTAACTGTGTTCATGTGTTAGAATGGCCCAGTCAAATCCAATGGAAAATCTGTGGAAAGACCTGAAAACTGCTCACAAACGCTCTCCATCTAATTTATCAGACTTGAATTGTTTTGTAAGGAGGAATGAGCTCAACGTTCTGTCTCTATATGTGTCAAAGTCATACCCACGAAATACTTGCTGCTGCTATTGAGTACAAAGTATTAACTCGTGATGTATGAATACTTGTGCAAGCCAACTCTTTGGTTTTGTGTGTGAACTTTCAGGAAAAAATATATACAAAATCTGCATGTTTATGGGTGTAAACATCAATCCATCAAATTTCTAAACGTGACAAAATGTGCAAAAGTATATTGTTTGCTCTAATCCATGAACAATAGGTCAAGATCCAGGTTATTGCAGCAGGCCTATCGCACTGAAAGACATGTACAGTAACTCTCCGCCTGAAAAGCTGCCCATGACTGCATTATTCTCATCAAATATTAAACTACCATCACAGATTCAGATTCAGATTCAGATTCATTTATTTGCCATTTGCTGTAAAACCACATTGGAAAAACTGTGCAAGACTACCCCGGTGTGCACCAGACGACACACACCAGAGCTCTTGCCACGGCGCCATGCATCACTGTACAGAAAGTTAATAATTGCACTTACAAAGATGACGCCATTGAAAATGAACATCATGGTCTTGAGTAAGCCTGTACAACACATCTTGGCACAATATACGTGGGCTCTAAAAAGAAAAACAAATTATTAATGAAGCAAAAAAACATGAGCAGTTTGTAGTTGTGGGGAAACACCAGGGAGACGCAAAGTGGCTTCAGATGGTCTTTGCTTAAGTTACACATTAACAGCAGTGACTGGAGTGAGAGCAGGGGCCCCATGCCCTCAGCAGCACCATCCACTTCACCCACCGGTTTCACCTCAACCAGGAGTTTGAATTGTACTCTCTATTTTGCCTCAATTTCTGTAGAGCTTAGTCATTCTTATCTAGTTGATCAGACAGTAGCTGGAAACCCCATAAACTTTATCCTTTTACAACTGCATAACAGGAACAATCTCCTTTTACTGCTACGGATACTTCCACCTCGCACTCTGATACATGCTCCTTTAACCCTTTAATGTTCATTCCTGACAGAAAACAATGTCATTTTTTTTGTTTTTGGATTTTCTAAGATGTAGAACACTAATAACACCATTTATTTTTTTCATTATTGACCTTTTTTGACATTTTTGAGATGCAGTTTGATGGTAAAAGTGCCTAAAATCAAGTGAGATGCCCCAAAAAGGTATATTTCAGTTCAAAGCTTCAAGTTGCTATAGTGACTCAAAATGCGTAATGATTGAGGAAACCATTAAAGGGTTAGAAGGAGTTGTTTAATGATAAGCAAGGAAATAAAATTAAAAAAATAATACTGCCACATGCTTTGTATTTATTTCATTAATAACTAAACTATTAAAAATGCTTCACATAGGAAATCTTAAAATGACAATGGAACTTTATGATGTGTTTTGGAAAATCTTCTTTAAACATCGGTCAATAAGAGACATAATAAAGCAAAGAGAAAAATAAAAAAGTCTTATGAATTGTATTTTGAGTGTTACCTGCTCAGGTCGTTGGCGTTGAGAGTCTGGAGGTCTGTGTCGCCGCATGTGTCATAAGCTTCCTTTATTTGCTCACGAGTTTCACACACAGCGTTTTGGGGGAGGTCTTTCTCAAAACGTCACAAACAAGCCGCCTGAATGCTTTCAAAGTCCAGAATAAAAAACAAAACATATAATAAAGTTTACAAGAATCACATAGTTGACCTCAACGGCGGTGTTAATGATTGATCGCAGTATGGGACATTGTGTCTGGCTTCAACATGAAGGAAAAGTCCAGGGCTGATTGATGGGTACTTGATATTGTAAAGTTAACAGGGAATAATCATTAGATGTCTTTTTATATATCAAGAAAAGGTTGGTGTCACGCTTATGAAAGCTGCACATGGTAATTGCCATACAAACAGGAGGTTTGTGAAAGCAAGTTCTATTTTTATTTTTTATCACAATCACTTCTATTGGATCAATGTCACAATATTTTTGTATTTATATTGCTTTCTTCAAATTCAGATATTTAATAAAATATAAATAATAAAATAAATGAATCATACCTTTGTGTGTATAATCTTCTGGTTTCCACTCTAGTTTTAATCCTTACTGTATGTATAAGGGCATGATACAAATGTATTCCAATGTGGTTTTACTGATAATAAAATGAATCTGAATCTAATGTGGATGTATTTGTTGGATACAAATGTGAGTCTGTTTAATGATGTAAAATAAACGTTTTCTTGTTATTGATCGTTTCCTCTTGTGCTGTAACTAATGACTATTTTGAATATCAATTAATCCAGTGATAAATGCTTTGATTAATCAATTGTTTAAAACATGAATTTGATTTTATCAGTCAAATCAAATGTATTTATAAAGCACGTTCCAATGTGTGTTGACCAAAGCGCCTCAAGTACAGCCTCAGAGCACCAAACAGCTTACACTATTTACACTAACTTTACATTAATGTTGATTTCAAGGTGTGATATATCTCCTCAAATGGTGTTAAACTTGATAAACAGTATGTTTTAAAGTGGTCTAGAGAATGTACAGACCTCAGCGCCGTGGAAGGGGCACTTGTAGATGGAGCCATTAAGACGATAAAAACCTTAACATTTGTTTTTAAATGAACTGGGAGTGAATGAAGAGTGGCCAACTCAAAAGATTTGCTGGAACTGTCTGGTCCTAGTCAAGTGGGTCAGCAGCATTTTACATTCCTTGAAGGCAGCTACAGTAAGTGAAGACTGATCCAAGCCTATGTACACGGCTACAATGAAGGATTCTGGCCTTACTGGGTTCTCAGATGGAAGTATGTGTTTATGTGTGAATGGTTGGTGGTGGTCGGAGGGGCTGATGGCACATAATGGTTGCCTCGCTTCTGTCAGTGTGCCCCAGGGCAGCTGTGGTTACAGTGGCAGTTTATCACCATCATGTATGGAGTGAAAGAATAATGACTTGTGAAGCGTCTTTGAGTGTCCAAAAAAGCGCTGTATAAAACCAATGCATTTTTATTATTTATCAAACTAGAATTCATTGTCCACAACATTTTCAGTCTTACTTTTGTTTGGACTACGAACATAATTTTCCATCAGATATTTAATGTAATTAAGACACTCAACAGAGGGGATTGAGTGGGATGTATATCTGTAAATGAAGGTCTCACTCAAGACATGTCATTGAAAATGGAATGTAACAACAACAACAAAAGAACAACAATGGGCCCAAAGATACCCACACTCCGCAGTGAAGAAGGGATGCAGATGGTGAACAAGGGCCAACATGAACAGAATAATTTAGAAGGAAACAACATCTCTCAACCAACCAACATTCAGCACAAGGTGAGATAGAAGGATGCCACTATCCACTCAATAAAAAATACGAGGACTGCATGGTTTCTGCTGCTGTTGGTTACAAACAAATCATTGAGAATTTGTAGCACGGTTGACTCAGTGCTATGCAAGCTTCAAATCCAGATTTAACATTTTCTGCAATTTATGTTTGGATAATGACAGCTGATAAAGGACTCTTTGTAGAAGTCAGTCAGAGCTGCACCCAAGTCACCAAAAGGTATTTCATAAATAATAAAATATTGGAATTGACTTGATTTTAAGTATTGAAAAAGAGATGATTCTTTTCAAGGGGAAATCCATCATAAATAAATACATTTCTTTGAAAAGGGGCTTGACCACAGCCTGTTTATAACCAGCAGGGACAATACCAGGACAATTATTGAAGTAAACACATTGTCCAACAGAGTGAAAAACATCTTTGAGGGTTTGCGGAGAAATAAGTGTCCAAAGGGCACAAGGAAAAACGTATCCTTTGCACAATATTTGAACTCAAGGTTATTGCTCAAGTGCCATTTATAGTGCTGCTTACCGTAACTGTGTGTGTAAGTTACTTTATCTACATTTGGATGGATTATACAGTATGTGCAGGACTATTTTATCATCAACATTTATAGATTTTATTTTACTGTACACCTACATTACTTCTCTGAGTTTTAAAAATCACATTTTGAGCACATACATGTGTTGGAGTCTGTGTATAGAGCAGTTCTCAATCAAAATGGGCAGAGCATGTTGTGAACCAGTGGTTAGCGCTCATGGTTCACGCCAAGATATTGGGCTTGATGCCTGGGACAAACTGGGCCTTTCTGTGTCAAATGTACATGTTATCACTGTGGTTTCCTCCAGGTTTTACCCCTACCACTAAAAACATTTACAATAGTCCAGAGTGAATGAGTGTGTTTGTGAGTGCCACTGAATGGATGCAAATCGGCCCAAGAAGTAATCTTGGGCTGTTGTTCATTATTACACACCTTTCCATTCAAATAACAAATACATGGGTGAATTCCTTTAAATAATAAGAACACAGACATGAACATTCTTTTTGGTTTCATTCCAACCAGGAGAAGTCAAAGTCATTACAAAGTTTCCCATCCAGGAAACTTAAGTTAATATTTCTCCCAAGTTTGCAAAGGCTAGCACTTCCTTAAACGTAGTTCAATTAACGTTTAACTCTTTAGCAACTGTAAATTTAAACATTCACATCTAGTTTTACCAATTGATATGCATGCAGAATATTACTAGAAATAATATTTAGCTTTTTCAAAACATTGATAATGAGTCACAGTGATGCAGTTGTCTCAAAACACTAGAGGGAGCCACAACACAGAAGAACCACAGTGCAGTTTGGAAGCCATGCTCACAGTCCACCGCTACACACGGAACCAGAAGTAATGTCATTTGTTGTTGGCTGAAACCGCTTCAATCCAAATGTGAATCTAAGTCTTACTCTTCCCAAACGAGTGACTCGTGTGTTTCATCTATCAAATCATCTGTTGTACTATTAAATTCAGATCAGGGAGTCAAACTCATTTTGGGCGGGGCCAAATTTAAAAACATAAGAGCGGGTTGGGGCCAGGAGTTAAAAATTGGTACAAAAAGTTTCTTTTAACATATTTTTTGTCTTATGTCATCTGTATTTGACATGAGTATAGATGTTATTTTCTTGTAGGTATGCATTCAACCACAACTGGGGAAAATATCAATAAGAGAAGTATTGGAAGATTCATAATAACAATAATAATAACAAGTAAATATAACTTCTAATTACATTTTAGTTAAACAGAATGGTTGTTTATCTGAGACAATAGGTTTTAAAATGAAGTACAACATGCCATAGCCCCTCACTATCAATGCTGCAAGTTACTGTGATAAAGATAATTTAAAATCATTCCAGTGGCTACTAAATATTGTCTCGCGGCCTGGATTTGGCCCATGGGCCTGAGTTTGACATGATTTAGCTGGACCTAAATATGTGTTCATGACCTGTCAATGTTACTTGCCGATCTCCACTGTAGAGAAACAGGTATATAATGCCACACTAAGAAGACAAAACATTCAATATAGCAATCGGCAGACCCTCGACAGCAAAACATGCAGATTTAATAATACTTTGAATCTCCATCCACCGCTGAAAGCAACACAAACATAAGGCACAAACAGTCCATTCTTTGGTGTTGCATTATAACAGTCGCAATCCAATACAGTGGTGCATTTCAGATTCACTCAGTCTTTAGTGTCACAGTGAAGAGTCAACATGCGCAGCCCTTCTGAGCCCCCTGATCTGGGGGGAGGCCCTCAGGAGCCACATCAGCCACATCAGCCAGAGCAGTGTCTCCGTCCAATCCACTATCCATCCTTTCACAGATGACATCCACCAGACCATCGAACACCTGCTTGACCTGGACGTTGTCTTTGGCACTTGCCTCGAAGAACAGGAATCCTGCAGAATGATAGAAGCAGTAAATAAGTTTATAGTTTGCAGATGTTAATGATTAAGCAGGAAGGCAGTGATAGAAGAATGACCCAGCTCTGTGGCCAGCCTCCGCGCCTCCGCTGTGGGGACCTGTCTGTCCTCCTCCAAGTCCAGCTTGTTGCCCACCAGCACAACCTGTGCGTTGTCCCAGGAGTAGGTCTTAATCTGGGTTGCCCTGGAAAACGCACAGAACTAACTTTAAAACTGGGAAGTCTAACTTACTACTTCATAAATAAATATTTTTGCTTTTTTATTGTATATGTGAAATATTGTGAATAAATTAAACTACAACGTCTTCATCTTATTCGAGAAACAGAAAATGTGTGGCATACTTATGAGAAAAAGCCCTGTCAGTCACATATTGAGGCCTTGGGCCAGGCCTGGACAGGGCATCGGGCAATGCCCGAAGGGCTGATGCCCATATTTGGGCCGGTTGGCCTGTCTTATACAAAAAACTCAAATGGAATTTTTGTGAAATGTGTAAATCGGTTGAGAAATGTTGGAGGGGGATTGCATGACCACGGGGCACTTGCTGTTTGCTGGATGTACTCGAACAGGATTCTGATCTAAAGATAGGATAGGGGAGCAAAACATTACTACTTAAAGTTAAAGTACCCCAGCTTTAAGTGAAAAAAATGCTACAAATTTGTTATTTTTTGCTGCGATAAGACTTCTGTGTTAATGTTGTTCTAATAATAAATGTTAATTAAACCATTGTTTTGAAAAACTATCAACTTAATCTTTTTTCAAAGCCCTGAAATGTTATGATTCGTCTTTGTATTCCTACCAGGACATTTTAAAACCTTTTATACAGCTCTGTTCTATTTTCCACTCAACAATAAAACAATAAAAGTGTGTTGTTAACTCACCAGTCCTCCACGGCGCAGAAGGAGTTCTGGCTGGTGATGTCATACATGAGCAGGAAGCCCATGGCCCCTCTGTAGTAGGCTGTGGTTATGGTGCGGTAACGCTCCTGCCCCGCCGTGTCCTGTATAACATAAAAACATGACGTGAATATCAGGCACTATGTTGTAACTATCTATCCAGTTCAGGATTGTGTTTATAATCATCTTATTTGATAATAATTCAGTGAAAGATGAGGATACTATTCATATTCTGCTTCTTCCTTTGCCCTTCATTTTATCACAACAAAACTAATCACTGTAACTTTATGAAAACGTAGGTTGTCCTTCGCAGTCCATTAGAAGAGAGCAACATTGTATTCAATATATTCATAAATGGCCTATCTAAAAAAATCCATGTTTGTTCAACTGGAACTGGCTCTGAACACAGACTATTCGCTTTTGGAAACAGTTTGGACAAATACGAGACATTTGCATTTTATAAAAGCAATTACTTTCAAAACCTTTGCCAACGTGTGCACTCTTGGTGCACAAGTTTGGTTTTACAATTAATATTATTGCACTTATTTATGTGTTTGTATGTAGTGGAATAATTGTGCGGTTATTTCAAAAGGTTGTAGTTTATTACAGAAGGTTGCTTCACTTACTTCACTTTTAAAGATATAAGTTAATTACTGACATGGAAATACCCATGGCGTCACACACAAAGGAAGAAATAAAGGACTAATGACTGGTAGGTATAAGTTTTTTCAATTGTAATTATGCAATAATTGGATTAGTAATATGTAAACACAAACATTGGTTTACCATTTCTGATTGGTACGAGTAAATATAGTGTATTTGCAGTTACACTCAGTTGTGCACAGTGTGCTGAATGCACTAGTTGTAAAGATGTTTGTGTGGCCCCTTCCATGGCCTCACATTCAGTGATAGATCTGTGGTGAGTGTCAGTCTGCGCCGTAAGCACTTTTAGGCCAGGAGCTTAAAGCCATGCATCTTTCATGAACCCTGCTGTCTGGGGACCATGTAAAACATCAGCTGTCATTAACTGTAGAGCATGAGAAATGACTTTGCTCCAGGTCCTCGGGGGAGCTGAGGAAATACCTGTGTGGGTAAATTAACTGTACCGAGTCTGGCACTTCATCACCTTTTTGAAACGTCCGGTTTGGGAGGAGTGTGCTTTTTATTTGAATAACACCATCATTATGGCCTAATGTCACTCGAGAAAATACTCCACAGAACCAAAGAGATCACAGTCAAAGACCACAGTGACAAAGGCAGGGTGTGAACATGTTACAGACTAGGACTGCACAATTATCACAGTTTCTGTGGTCGCAATCTAAAAATTGCAATGACTGAAAAAAGTTATAAAACACAACTAACACTTGTTCATTGATGATCTTGAGAATGATTTCCTCATTCCAAATGAAACATCTTATTCATGATTTATACTGTTTAAACTCACACTTCTACTGTCCACATCTCAGGTCGGACTAAAAAACATTTGAGAAAAGATTAAAATAACTTGTGTAATGTACTCTCTTGAATGTTATAAATGTTCAGGACAGCCCTATCCTCCATACATTGAAGTGTAACTTGCTTTCATTGATCAAGATTTCAAAACCTAAATAAAGGATGCGACACTAAAGACTAAATGTTTCCACAGAGAACACTGTCATGTCTGAGGTGATGCCACGCAGAAGAATTGTGCTTCGTCATTGTCACATGTGTTATCTTGTTATCATGTTTATGGTTTCTGAGCAAGCATAACTAGCAGTCTATTTACAGCAGTTTTCCAGCTTCCAGACTCTGGGTAAACACGGGTGCCTAACATTTACATACAAATATAGACATACTGTATATACATAGGCCTGAGTCAGCACTCAAAAAACCAGCACTGCTATTGCCACGTACACAATATATCCTGCACAGACTATATTTTACCTTAACATGTAAATTTCTCCAGTGTGAGATGAATAAAGTTTCTCTTATCTTGTAGATATATATATCTATTGTATAATGCAGACTTCCTCCTAATGACTACAATGATGTAAGGTGTTTCAATTGCACTGTTAAATAGACTTAGTGTAATACAGTAATAGTGTAATGCATTCCTCTTACCCAGATCTGTAGTTTGACCTTCTTGTCTTTTCTGTAGATGGTTTTGACTTTGAAGTCGATGCCAACAGTGCTGACAAAAGCCGAAGTAAACGAATCATCCGCGTATCGGAAGAGAAAGGAGGTTTTTCCTACACTACTGTTGCCGATTAGCAACAGTTTAAACATGTAGTCAAAGTTCTGGTCCGCATCATCCCTCTGCTCCTGGCTCTGCTGTCCTGGCTCTCGGGCAGAAGCCATCTCTGCAGGTAAAAGCAACAATTTAGAAAAACATTTGACTTAGCAATTAAACATCTACTCATGTAAAGGAACTGGTTTTATAAGGTTACTACAAATTAGTGTCGTCACAATACTAAAAATGCAAACTCAATTCCAATACCACTAAAAAGACAGCTCAACTTTTTACCAAAATAATAATACCACACATTATAGTAATTTTTATGGTAATACAATGTTTTGAGCTAGTTCAGAAATAAATCAAAATTATTCAAAAACTGCTCAAAGAATCTCACATTTTGTCTTAATGTGATTTTTTTCTATCAGGTTCGAAACGTTTGATCTAGTTTCAATGCTATTATTATAATCAAAAGACCTGACAACACATACAATCTAAACCTTTGCTGCCGGTGTCTAATTTGCATATAGAAAATACACAACATGTATCTTTCTCTGAATAAACTGGCAACCTAAAGGAGACTTATGTCACGCTAATTCTGCTGCCTGGTTGGATATTTAGCTTGATGACAAATCAGAATCAGAATCCTTTTTATTGCCATGTGAGTAACCGGATGTCACAAACTAGGAAATTGCTTTGGCTCTCGGTGGAAACAAGTTAAATCAGAATAAAAACAACAAGGCATGCATAAATAAAAACCTACAACCATTTCTACAGTTTACATATACAGTGCACTAGGTGCACACAATAGACAGTAGATTGCAGTAAAGTTACAGTAGCATAAAGTTACAGTAGCATAAAGTTACAGTAGCATAAATTGACGGTCATAAGGTCAGAGGTCAGTGGTGTTCATGAGTAGAGGGGAAGAAACTGTCCTTATGACGGGAGTTTCTAGTCCTGATGGACTGTAGTCTTCTGCCCGAGGGGAGAGGTTGGAACAGACCATGTGCAGGGTGAGAGGGGTCGGCTGTGATACGACCAGCCCGGCCTCGAGCTCAGGCGACGTACAGGTCCTGCAGCGATGGAAGGCTGCGGCCGATCACTTCCTCTGCAGAGCGCACAATGCACTGTAGTCTCTGTTTGTCCCTGACTGTGGCTCCAGCGAACCACACGGTGATGGAGGCGGTGAGGATGGACTCGATGATGGCCGTGTAAAACTGCACCAACATCAGCACCAGCACTTGAGGTCCTGGGTGATGGTGGGTGATGGTGGTGCCCAGGATACAAAATGACTCCACAGAGGTGATGAGGGAGTCCATCAGCTCTGTGGAGTCATTTAGTTTCCTGGGCACCACCATCATGTAAAATGTACAATGTTTGCAAATACAACATTTTTGATCAGAAAAAGATAAAACATGTCAATAAAATTTAAAATCCAAATGCAAAAAAATAAAAAAAAATAAAAATAAAGTAGTTTAAATAATTGGCACAAGCATGTCTAGTCTGCTTTATTTCTCAATGTGCCACATACAAATAAAAGGCGTAATTCATTTTGGAATGAATGATGGTTGGAAATATTTATTTTGCAGTTTATATCAGATTCTTGAATGGGAACCCACTATCAATGTCTCAACATGTTTCATGAACAGTGCAATAAATATAGGCCAAACTAGATCCATGAGACCAACCCATATCTAAAACCTTTCATCACATACTCCATGATTTAATGCTTGACTTTTATCCCCACCAAAGGTAATAAGGCACCATAGATTTTTTTAAGGAGAAGGAAATGCAGAATTGATCTTACTCTTTTATCATTTACATTTAAATCAAGACTATTTAAAGGCGACTCCATTCATTTAACAGAAAATGTGTTCTCATACTGACCTCTTGTGGCCAGAGCACCACTACAAACAGCCATAAACAGACCCATGTATCACCTCCACTCCTTGATAGCGGATTCTAACGTGCCATCTCTTAAATGCTCCTAAGCAAGTGTCAAAGTGAGAAATAGGCACTTTAAGAATATAAATGATGGCTATGTCTATGTGTATATATCATTAGTGGTCGGTAAATGTCACTGTGTCTGTTTCCAAATGGCCCCATGCAGCATCATCTTATATCTCTGCCATTTGCTGAGGTCCGCGCTGTTTCACGTCCATCACTCACAACCTGCTGCATGTGTACATTTGTCATGGACTTATGAGTTGTTGCTGAGCGGTAAGTGACGCGCCGGGACGCTTCATAAATCCCAGCCGTCTGACCTTTCATTCACGGATTACTCGTGCGCACGCAATTTCACTTACAGTGACATTTATCTCCCTTTACTCACTCCCTGTCACCACCAATCCACTGTGAGCTCTCCTGCCTGCATCACAGAATGAGCAAGACACCATTCATTCATTCATAGCCAGCCCTCCCCACCCACAATTTCCCAGCCTGTGCACATCATAAAAGGAACCAACTCAGGGATGATTGGACTGAATATTCAAGTAGAATACCATCAACAACAAAAAAAAATAAGGGACCCATAGGAAACAATAGGTTCCTGAGGGTCTAATGGGAAATGGGACCATAAATCCACTAGGTCCCATTAGGATAAGTAATGTGAAGGAGAGGTTCCGCAGGTCTTTCCTTCCAGCTGCTGTCAGACTGTACAACAATCAATGAGGACTAATAATGAGCACTGCCAACCTGATCTCACATGTCATGCGTCGGTGCAATGTCTTTAACTAACTTATATCAGAATGTGCAATATAGAATCACATCTGTCAGTCACTTTACTGAGTCACTGTGTCCCACGCTGCAGTTGTAAACATACTGCTGCTAACATGTACAGACGTAAACATACTGCTGCTAACATGTACAGATGCAAACATACTGCTGCTAACATGTACAGATGTAAACATACTGCTGCTAACATGTACAGATGTAAACATACTGCTGCTAACATGCACAGATGTAAACATACTGCTGCTAACATGTACAGATGTAAACATACTGCTGCTAACATGTACAGATGTAAACATACTGCTGCTAACATGTACAGATGTAAACATACTGCTGCTAACATGCACAGATGTAAACATACTGCTGCTAACATGTACAGATGTAAACATACTGCTGCTAACATGTACAGATGTAAACTAAACATACTGCTGCTAACATGTACAGATGCTAACATGCTGCTAACATGTACAGACTAATGTACAGATGTAAACATACTGCTGCTAACATGTACAGATGTAAACATACTGCTGCTAACATGTACAGATGTAAACATACTGCTGCTAACATGCACAGATGTAAACATACTGCTGCTAACATGTACAGACGTAAACATACTGCTGCTAACATGTACAGACGTAAACATACTGCTGCTAACATGTACAGATGTAAACATACTGCTGCTAACATGTACAGATGTAAACATACTGCTGCTAACATGTACAGATGTAAACATACTGCTGCTAACATGCACAGATGTAAACATACTGCTGCTAACATGTACAGATGTAAACATACTGCTGCTAACATGCACAGATGTAAACATACTGCTGCTAACATGTACAGATGTAAACATACTGCTGCTAACATGCACAGATGTAAACATACTGCTGCTAACATGTACAGATGTAAACATACTGCTGCTAACATGTACAGATGTAAACATACTGCTGCTAACATGTACAGACGTAAACATACTGCTGCTAACATGCACAGATGTAAACATACTGCTGCTAACATGTACAGATGTAAACATACTGCTGCTAACATGTACAGATGTAAACATACTGCTGCTAACATGCACAGATGTAAACATACTGCTGCTAACATGTACAGATGTAAACATACTGCTGCTAACATGCACAGATGTAAACATACTGCTGCTAACATGCACAGATGCTAACATACTGCTGCTAACATGTACAGATGTAAACATACTGCTGCTAACATGCACAGATGCTAACATACTGTATAACTACATATTGCACTAGAATACACAGTACTTTATATTTGCGTCTTATTTTGCATAATATACATTTTATTATTATATCATTAAAGATAGAGATGTTATACTTGTGTCTCTGATGCTATGAGTTAGATTCAATTAATTTGAATCAGTAAAGTTATTTCACTTGTGCTGTGTGCTCATTCCAACTGTTCTGAAACTTGTGATGCAACACTGAAATTTCCCCACGGTGGGATGAATAGAAAATCTCTCAAATCTTAAGTAAGTAGTAGTCTCGAATTATACAGTGCATTTTCACAGACCAAGGTCACCCAAACGCTTTACATTGTTCATAGTTCACAGTGATGACAGAAGAGGGACACAGAACACACTGGTGCATCAAAGCCCCCAACCAACATCCATAATCACTCATTACATTCATAACTATTGTGCATGTTTTTAGAGGTAGAGGAAACCGGAGCACCCGGAGAAAACTTATGCAGACACGGGGAGAACATGCAAACTCCACTTAGAAAGACCCACTCAGCCACCGTAGCACCATTAGGATAGCACCAATAGACCTACTGTTCAAACAAAATACCATTACAGAGCTCCTGGATCTGAAAAACATTATGAGGAGTTGAAGTCCTAAAACTAAGTACAAAAAATCTGGTATATTAATAATGTGTGATTTCTAATGCACTAGTTTCACCTTTGAACAGGACATATGAGACATGACCATTTTTGCTCAGGTTTGTGATTTTATTTACATAGTTTAAATAATAATTTTAAAAGATTAAGTTTTGCTGCTGTGAGTCTTCAGGGGTTCACTACAGAAAAACAGAAGGAATACACACAAAAATGAATTTAGTCACATACTCACTTCCGAAATAGACATTTCAAAGGCATTAAGTCATCATCCACTTTTATAATAACAAGAAAAAAATAGTAAACCCATACATCCAAAGTGCTTGACCATCTCAAGCCGGGAGAAACCAGCCTCTTTAGCTTTAATCATGTGTTTAAATTCAGTACTCACTTCTTTCTAGTGGGTCCTTTTTCGTATGTCGCTTATCTTCTCAGAGAGGCTCCTCTGGACAAGGCCAAGCGGCTGATTGATGGCTTCATTTGGATATTGTTGCCGCACTAGGCGGTCCTACAGTCATTCTATGATCAAAGAAAAAGAACTGTGATCATTGGGAACTACAGCTACCGTCAGCAAAAATCATAGATAAAAAAAAAATACTGCAATCATTTATTGATTATCAGACTGTATAAAGTAACTTAAGTCAACTCTAAAATTTTGTCAAGCATAAAAGGTTTTCATTGCTCATAGATTGCTCAGTAACGCTGAGCTCCCTCAGCCCCTCAGTGCCCCAAATGGCAGGAGCCAGTGATTTGCAGATGAGTGAGTTGGACTTGGCTGCCTGCACCATCTCTCACTTCTCTTTAGTCAGGCAGATACCGGACCCAATGAGCTACAGAAATTAAAAATGCTATCTTGTTAAATATCAGACAAAAAAGTAATTTCGCATCTATGTTTGAGTTCCAGTATGGTGGGCAAGACCAAAGGAAAGCAAAGATAAGTGTGTCTTGCTTACAGCCAGGCACAGTAGTGAAAGTGAAGTCAGTGGCTACAGCACAAGGGAGCGCATTATTTTGCAGGAAGAATAGAAGATCTTTGTGTTAAAATGTGAACCTGCTTTTCTCCATGCCCAAAAAGGGTTATGGATGTGGTGAAAAAGAACTTGTTTTAAGTGGAAAATATAGATTTAAAGTTTGTCATAGTCTTGAACAGTGACAACAAGAGTTAAGAGTGCTTACAATCACAGATTACTCAAAAACATGATTTCCTCTCGATCCTTCCTGCACATGATAATCATCCATAAGCCTACAATCCCTAAAATCTAAAACTATGTGAAAAGTTACCTTTCCATCTTTGTCCGGTTCTGGGATGACCACTTCAGGTTCTGGCTCTGTGTCCAGACCATTTTTGCCTCCACATACTTGGAGAGGCTGCTGCAGGGTCCCTGTAGGACACAATAACCACCATGATTACCAATGGAAACTGCAGCAAACAAGTGGCTCTGAAGTCTCTCTGAGGCCAGTGGGTGAAGGGCATGCACCTTTATCATTTTCAATTGGATGAAAACCTCTACTGAAACACTATATATTGACTTGTATAAACTCAAACAAGCTGATGTCAAAGTTAAAAAGGCACTAGTGAAGAAAGCATTTGTGAAGGAAAACAATTGTGGGCACGCACCTGGAACACTGAGTTCTTGCAAACGAAGGTTTAGACCGTGACAGAGTAAAGTCTTCAGCTTCTCAGACAGCTCTGTGGTTTGGTTCTGTTAAATGTTTGACTATGTCAGTCTTTTCAGCCTGCATCCTCTCCTTTGCTCTTCTTTTTCAAGAAAACGTATTTGTCCAGAAGTTCCTTGTGATATTTCATGGAGGCTCAATTTGGTCCCTTTCTCTCCTCTTCGTTATCCTTTCCTTCTTCTCCTTCATTATCTACTACTTTCTCCTTTCTACTCAGAAAAAAAGCAGAATGAATCTGTTGGGGATAAGGTTTAACATAGTATATTTAATTTAAAAAACTTAAGCCTAAATGTAGATTCTTTCCTGCACAATCCAATATATTGCATTCACATATAAGTTAAAATTTGAAAATTAAGAAAATACTTGCTGCAGGCTTGTAGATGCACCCACGGTGAGCTGCCAGGTTGTCAGCTTGCTCATGACAGGTGTGGCACATGATCTGTCAGATTTTTAGGAAAGACTCGCCCTCCACACTTATACAGTGGGGCAAAAAAGCATATCTGCCACCAATTGTGCAAGTTCTCCCACTTAGGTATAACTCAACTAAAGGGAGAAAAAACATTCAGAAAATCACATGTTCTGACTATTAAAGAATGTATTTTAAAAATAATGGTGGGAAATAACTATTTGGTCACCTACAATAAAGCAAGATATCTGGCTCTCACAGACCTGTAACTCCTTCTTTAAGAGGCTATTCTGTTCACCACTCATGACCTGTATTAATGGCACCTGTTTGAACTCACTATCAGTGTGAAAGGCACCTGTTCACAACCTCAAATGATCACACTCCAAACTCCACTATGGCCAAGAGCAAAGAGCTGTCAAAGAAGACCAGAAACCAAATGAATGACAATGACATGAAAGTCTTACATATTGCTACTTTAAGCCAACATGCCCAGGCCTGTTTGAAGTTTGCTAGAGAGCATTTGGATGATACAGAAGAGGATTGGGAGAATGTCATGTGGTCAGATGAAACCGAAATAGAACTTTTTGTAAAAACTCACTTGTCGTGTTTGGAGGAGAAAGAATTCTAAGTTGCACCATACCTACTGTGAAGTATGGGGGTGGAAACATCATGTTTTGGGGATGTTTTTTCGGGAAAGGGACAGGACAACAGATCCATTTGAAGAAAAGAATGAATGCCTTCCATCAGCAAGGGCATTGAAGACGAAACGTGGCTGGGTCTTTCAGCATGACAATATCCCAAACTCACCGCCCGGGCAACGAAGGAGTGGCTTTGTAAGAAGAATTTCAAGATCCTGGAGTGACCTGGCCAGTCTCCAGATCTCAACCCCATAAAAAATCTTTGGAGGGAGTTGAAAGTCTGTGTTGCACAGCGACAGCCCCTAAACATCACCGCTCTAGAAGAGATCTACATGGAGGAATGGGCCAAAATACCAGCAACAATGTGTGAAAACCTTGTGAAGACTTACACAAGCTCTATGATTGCCAACAAAGGGTATACAAGAAAGTATTGAGATTAACTTTTGTTATTGACCAAACACTTATTTTTCACCATATTCTGCAAATAAATTCTTTCAGACAATGTGATTCTCTGGATTGTTTTTCTCATTCTGTCTCCCATAGTTGAGGTATACCTATGATGAAAATAACAAGCCTCCCTCATCTTTTTAAGTGAGAGAACTTGCACAATTGGTGGATGACTAAATACTTTTTTACCCCACAGTATATACATAGATACCTTTCACTAGCACTGATTTGAAGTGGATTTCTGTTCATGACTATTGGGAAAAACATACATTTTATTTTCCATTTGGAGGCAGATACATTAGCTTCGAATGGCACTAACTGGCAGCACTGCCGTTTCAGAATTTACAATCTCCTCAAGCATGTGAGGCATCTTGAATGCTTGAGTGATGGAATTTTCCAAGCATCAACAATACAGTCTCCCTCGCCACATGTTTGAATTAACTTAGATATAAAATTTATAAATATATATATATATATATATATATATATATATATATATATATATATAACAAATGTTGATTTCAACTCCAACAGTTGTCTTGGGTGGCACGATGGATAGCACTTTCGCTTCTCAGCAAGAAGGTCCTGGGTTAGAAGACCAGTCAGAACAGGACCTTTCTGAGTGGAGTTTGCATGTTCTCCCTATGTCTGCGTAGGTTTCCTTCGGTTGCTCCAGTTTCCCCTACCACTAAAAACATGACCAATAGGCCTGGCATGCGCCACCTGTATGGCGACCTCCCATCTCTGTATGGCGTCAGAGACAATCACCCCCAAAAAGTGCTTTGTGACTCTGGTCTGTGAAAGGCGATATATAAATAAAGATTACTTACTTGTTTAGCCAGGATATTTTCATTTCAAAAGAATATTGTTCCATTATTTGACGCAGTCTTCCAAGCATAGGGAGGGGAGTTCCACATTTGTGTGGATATTTCATGGGACCTATTTTGGCAAAGCTTTAAGAAAGGGACTTGTAGAGCTTCCATTCAATTTCCAGTAGGAAAAGACTTGACAATAAGACTCCAATGCCATTAAACTTCTTTAGGATCTATTAACCTCCTACAGGAGCCATTAGACATGTGTGATCCAGTAGATCTGTAGAGGAGACACTTGAATCCCATTAGAAAAAAAATAAACCTAACCATTAGGACAATATTTAAACCATTACGAGACCAGCAATACAGAAATGCAAAGAGATCTGAATGGGAGGGTGCATACAGCATGTGTGACAGAAAGCAACACTGTATACAAATTATACATTTTCATGCAACAAAGTGAATGGGACACACGAGATCATTTAATAATACAACTCTATGCTACATGAAAAGGACCATGTTGCACATTTACTACTTTCCAAAAGAATATTAGTTTATCATACAACGTGCAGAAACAGAAGCCATTTCCTTAAAAACGAGTAATAAGAAGTCCAAGTGTCATTATTCCAACACATGTCATGTGTGAAATACCTGGATGTGCGCGGAGCCTCGCGTCGTGCTGGTGCTGCTCGGACTCAACATTCAGCAGCAAAAACCTCCGACTCCACCGTCCTCCACAGAAACTACAGAGCAGCTTCCACCTCGGGGCTTCAAAATAAAACAACACGACTACCATGTGTCTCATCTTCATCCTTTCCTCTCGATGATTCACATGAACCACCGCAGTCACGCCTAGAGCGTTCTCGGGATGTGGTTAATGGCACCAAGTAATATTATACAAACTGTTGTGAGTTCACATTCGTTTCCCTGTGTGGTCTGGTTTTTAATTGTCCAGAGATACAACATCCTCATATCCTCATGACACTCAAAATAATATTCACAAGGTGGCCAATGAATAATCAAGCACAAGTCAAATAAACCACACCAGAACAATTTACATGAGAATCTTCAAAACGTTCTCTTTTATTTTGTGTATAAAAGGTTCAAATTAAAAAAAATAAAAAATCTTTTCTTTTTTTTTTTACACACAAAAAACACACAAAAAGTCAAACTAGTTGAATGAATCCAAAAAAACGTTGATTAAAGGGACCATATCACTTTCATTGACTGGTACTACAGGTTTGTGCCGGGTCATAGAGTCGCCACAGTCGATTAAACTCCTGGATGAACGGCCTCAGCAGCTCAGGCTCCGTGGTGACGATGAGGTTCTCCATATTCGCCTGCACTGCGGTCAGTGTCCAGTTGAGGGAGCCAGTAATGAGCAGGCTGCCGTCCACCACAGCAAACTTGTGATGCATGTACGTGTACATGGAGCCCAGTCCACAGCGCACACAGATGCCTGCAGAGGCAACAGGCATTAGGTGAGAATCGTCTTCATCTCATATACATTTGGTCCACATAAAGCCTTTACACCAATGTTGTTTTTGTGACCTGACCTCACATATCATGCATTTGTGCAATCATGTCACAATGTCCAATATTGGATCATGTGCTACTTTACCGAGACACTCTTAGCCCAGAACCTCATGCTGCTAACATACAGTAGTTTCATCATCACTGTGGATGTTTGAACCCACAGAGCTAATGACTTATTTATTCAATGTCTTGCACATGTGTGTGTAACAGATTCATCTGTAGATCTTTTAAAATACATACATAAGTATTTTTCTATGCACATAGGTTTATACTTTGTTCATATTCTTTATACTTTAAAGTTGATTAAGCTAAAGATAAAGGTTAGATATAGTGTAAAGTTGTGCTATACTTACTATCCACTTACAGTGCCTTGCGAAAGTATTCGCCCCCCTTGAACCTTTCAACATTTCACCACATTTCAGGCTTCAAACATAAAGATATAAAAATTCAATTTTTTGTCAAGAATCAACAACAAGTGGGACACAATCGTGAAGTGGAACAAAATTTATTGGATAATTTAAACTTTTTTAACAAATAAAAAACTGAAAAGTGGGGTGTGCAATATTATTCGGCCCCCTTGCGCTAATACTTTGTAGCGCCACCTTTTGCTGCAATTACAGCTGCAAGTCGCTTGGGGTATGTCTCTATCAGTTTTGCACGTCGAGAGACTGGAATTCTTGCCCATTCTTCCTTGCAAAACAGCTCGAGCTCAGTGAGGTTGGATGGAGAGCGTTTGTGAACAGCAGTCTTCAGCTCTTTCCACAGATTCTCGATTGGATTCAGGTCTGGACTTTGACTTGGCCTTTCTAACACCTGGATACGTCTATTTGTGAACCATTCCATTGTAGATTTGGCTTTATGTTTTGGATCATTGTCCTGTTGGAAGATAAATCTCCGTCCCAGTCTCAGGTCTTTTGCAGACTCCAACAGGTTTTCTTCCAGAATGGTCCTGTATTTGGCTCCATCCATCTTCCCATCAATTTTAGCCATCTTCCCTGTCCCTGCTGAAGAAAAGCAGGCCCAAAGCATGATGCTGCCACCACCATGTTTGACAGTGGGGATGGTGTGTTCAGGGTGATGAGCTGTGTTGCTTTTACGCCAAACATATCGTTTTGCATTGTGGCCAAAAAGTTCGATTTTGGTTTCATCTGACCAGAGCACCTTCTTCCACATGTTTGGTGTGTCTCCCAGGTGGCTTGTGGCAAACTTTAACGAGACTTTTTATGGATATCTTTGAGAAATGGCTTTCTTCTTGCCACTCTTCCATAAAGGCCAGATTTGAGCAGTGCACGACTGATTGTTGTCCTATGGACAGACTCTCCCACCTCAGCTGTAGTTATCTGCAGTTCATCCAGAGTGATCATGGGCCTCTTGGCTGCATCTCTGATCAGTCTTCTCCTTGTTTGAGATGAAAGTTTAGAGGGACGGCCGGGTCTTGGTAGATTTGCAGTGGTCTGATACTCCTTCCATTTCAATATAATTGCTTGCACAGTGCTCCTTGAGATGTTTAAAGCTTGGGAAATCTTTTTGTATCCAAAACCGGCTTTAAACTTCTCCACAACAGTATCTCGGACCTGCCTGGTGTGTTCCTTTGTCTTCATGGTTCTCTCTGCGCTTTAAACAGAACCCTGAGACTATCAAAGAGCAGGTGCATTTATACGGAGACTTGATTACACACAGGTACATTCTATTTATCATCATCAGTCATTTAGGACAACATTGGATCATTCAAAGATCCTCACTGAACTTCTGGAGTGAGTTTGCTGCACTGAATGTAAAGGGGCCGAATAATATTGCACGCCCCACTTTCCAGTTTTTTATTTGTTAAAAAAGTTCAAATTATCCAATAAATTTCGTTCCACTTCACGATTGTGTCCGACTTGTTGTTGATTCATGACAAAAAATTAAAATTTTATATCTTTATGTTTGAAGCCTGAAATGTGACGAAATGTTGAAAGCTTCCAGGGGGCCGAATACCTTCGCAAGGCACTGTATCATACTTTGTGTGCTCCATTTTCCCACTGCTCTGTAAGCTGTGGTGCAACACTGAAATTTCCCACTGTGGGACAAATATAGGATCTGTTCATGTTAATGTTGCATGCAAGCTAATGTATTGGGCTCGTGCCAAGTTCACGAGGAGCTATTAACCTAAGTAAACAATTATGTTTGTGTTTCACTTGAGACCAAAATCTTGTCTGAAGGAATATTTTGATTGAGAAGAATTCCTTGAAATGCTTATGTTTGCAATGTGGAAGCACAAAAACACTCTGCCTGATGAAATCAGCTGTGTGAATGCCAATTTTGTACTTAGTTAATTCTCGGTTTTTGTTGTTCAGAGAAAACCATTCCATAAATTGATTGCAGTGTGGGACATGCTTCCCAGCATTTTATTTACTCCATCTGTTTTATTTTAACTACAAAAAACTGTCAAAATCACACCAAGACTGTTGATATCACTTGCAAAACATGCAAGAATAACATAACCATTTTTCTAACAAGACTATTATAACGTATTCACTTCGATTTCTATGCCACTTTGTTCAGCTGCAAGGATTATAACTTTTCTTGACGTGAGAATACCAGGTCTCTGTGAGGATAGAAAATGACACATGTCCTCACCTGCCTTGCGAAGGGGCCCGATCTGGGAGCCGGTGATGGCAACGTAGTCTTTGTCACTGAGCACACGTATGATGACACCCTTTTCATGCAGTGCTAGAACTGCCCTGGCCAGGGCCATGTTTGAGAAGGCAAAAACACACAGGTCCAAAGAGGAGGAGGCTGACAGGATATGGCGGAGAAGACGTGAAAAGGATGTCTCAATACCATGAGGCAACGCACAGTAACAGGCACTGTAAATGCACAAAACAAGAGGAAAGTGTTGGCATGCACATTGATTTTTCAGTGTCAGTGTGTAATTGAGTGTCATGTTTCACCTACAAAGCTAGTGAAGGACTAAAGAGATGCTCCACACAAGCCAACTCAGAGGGGAAAAATATGACTTCATTGAGTGTTCTTCTTGCTTTATATCTTTGACGAAGCCAGCAGAGCAACTCCACAGAGACAGAGACAGCCAGTGCACTGAGGCCAATCACCTTCACTGTCCACATCTTTATCCTGTAAATTAAGTGTGTTTTAGTAAATCACAAATATCAAAAGTAATATAGAAGTTTATTTCATGCTTAGAATGACAGCTTGGGTTTAACGTTTTAACAAATCTAACATTATTGCACACACAGCATTGGAATTCAAATACTTGTCTGCACAAATAACTTCTTCCATATTCTTACTTCTGTAATATAATTGAAGTGGAAAAAGTGAAATGTAACATCCGTTATAAAAAATGTTTTAATGCCATTTAGAATTGTATGTCATAAAAGGTCAATAGAAATTAGAAGCAAAGTTAAGGAAGGAAGAATGTCTTTATTAATTGGCACAACAAAAACACTGCATTGCCCTTTCTACTTCATGAATAGGGACAGTTTCGGGATGTGTTTTGACAAACTAGGACGAACAGAAAGTTTGGGATGATTCGGCTAGCTTGGTCCACATGGCAAACTAATGTACATGCCATACACATATTAGCACTTAGCAACACCATTATTAGCCCATTTGTCGAACATCGAGCTCCTTACAGCACAGCAAGGAGTAAGAAGCATGTCAATCATTAATTTGTAAGTTATGTAATGATCAAAATCAATACAATGACCCAAACACACACCTGCTGAGTTTCTGTCGCCACCACGCGGGAGAGAGATGGGTGTCGTCATGTTGATTGACGGGTCAGGGATCCAATCAGAGGGCAGTATCTCTTCCACTTCCTTCACTCATGTGGTTGCTCTGTCGGCGTGCTGAGGATTTGGATCAGCTCGTGTTTACTATAACTAAAGGTAAATATGCTGCTTATGAAGTCTGTGTTTCACATAGTAAGTGCCCCGTGCAATGTATTACTTCTGATGGGCCTATTATAGGTCGTAGTGTTGGCTTTTTACACTGTTGGTGATTGTTTACTTGGGACATCAACACATGCTAAGACTAGCTTGTTACACGGTGCTTTGTGGAGACTTGTTATTTTGGAGCTGTTTCCGTAACTGTTGTTCTCTCTTGTTAAACAGAAATAGTGGTCGCTCTTTTTTTGCAGTTCTGACTCTTTGTGTGCCATGGGTCGCCGAAAGTCAAAGAGAAAGCCTCCTCCAAAGAAGAAAATGACTGGTGACTTGGACTCTCAGTTCACCTGTCCCTTTTGCAATCACGAGAAGTCCTGTGACGTCAAAATGTATCTAGAAAAAGTTTTACTTAAAAGTCAAATTTAAGTAAATCGTTAAATGCCTGACAGTAACAGTTTATTTTTCAACAGGGAGCGGACTAGGAATACAGGTGTCATCTCCTGCACAGTCTGCCTGGAGGAGTTTCAAACCCCCATTACATGTATCCTTCATTTAAAAGTGCCTTTTTCATGGCGGATCTTCTTTAGGAGACATTATTTGTTTGTTTTTGACCAGGGGTCAGTGACATATCTGGCTCAAGCTCAGCTCAAGCTGACATATCAAACGTGCTAGAATCGTAAGACAAGAGGCTGGCAGACAAGTTATTAAAGTACCTACGACCAAAGTCAGTCACAGCAACTTTGTCCAGAGAGGTCATGTGTGGTTTCCGCACAGGTTTGTGCTCGCCCCGTGTGGCATGGACGTGAATCGCTCTGGAAAGTGTCCTGCGGGACATGTCTGCACAATTATTGTGCAAATATGTGCGGAAAAACGGGCAGTTGCAGGACTTTGAGGGTGGAAACGTACATTTTGCCAGTCCGGTTTCAGCCGTATATAATTTTACAATGGGCCTACTGATGAAATATTTCACAAGTCGACGAGCAATTATGACTGTCCCATACACACTCACATTCACACAGGTGAGAAGGTAACCTTAATATTATTATAATGTATCTTCACTCTCTCCCTCAGTGTCACAACTGCATTCAAATGCTTTTGTTGATTTACGATAAAATTTTATTGGCCTTTTGGAATTTTATTTATTTTCATATCTCATTATTTGTCAGATTTTTACTCTTACCTTTACTGTTTATTCAATCCTGCTGTGACCTTGTCGCTGTATAATGAAAGCCACAAACTCCTACATCTCTTCTCCTGTATTTGCAGTGTGGAAATGCTCTGCGTCATGCACCGCCAGCTTCACGTTTGACTTGTGCCATTTATCAGATTATGGCTATTGTGTATTACTTTTACCGGTAATATATCATTTTCAAAAACAAAAAAATAGTTAAATAGTCATTTTAATTGGAACGTGAGGGGCTGAGGGCTCTTTTGTATAATGAATTGTGATTTTAAGTAAAATCAGTTGTTGTTGATCGGCTTGGTCAGGACCAGAGCTGTTGCTCTTTGCCTTGTCCACAATGTGGGAGTTTTGTCCCCTCCTTTGAGTCTCATGAAATGCGTTATCCGTCGTGCGTATCTGCGTTTCAGTGATAATCACCTCAAACAATAACAACAACCTCTTAGAAGTACGACATTATAAAAACTGTACACCTACTGGGAAAGCCAGTCATGTGTTTAGCGACCCCTGCTGGGCAGGTGAGAACATTACATATGCTTCACTGACAGGTCCCAGGACTCCAACACTCTGCATCCCTAAGCCTGCAGATGGTTCGAGTACCTCAAGCCAGAAAATCTGCTGAACCCGCATCTAATGTAATATGTTTCTTCTTCCTTGTCTCACGGATTGTTAAATTGTGTGGGTTTGGCTAGTAAATTACCATCATAACTGAAAATATAAATATAAGCACAGATGCAAAAGATTTTAATTTTTAAACAAACTTTAAGTAAGTAAGTAAGCTTTATTTATATACCGCCTTTCACAGACCAGAGTCACAAAGCGGTTTACAATTGTTATTTTTGGGCACTTGTCCTCTCACTCCACACAGAGATGGGAGCGGGGTCGCCGAACAGGAGGCGCATGCCAGACCTATTGTACATATTTTTAGTGGTAGGGGAAACCGGAGTACCCGGAGGAAACCTACGCAGACACGGGGAGAACATGCAAACTCCACTCAGAAAGGCCCTGGTCCGGCCGGGATTCGAACCCAGGACCTTCTTGCTGAGAGGCGAGAGTGCTATCCACTCAGCCACCGTGCCGCCATAGAATTTCCACCAAGAATGATTGGAAGTGTAGCCCAATGAAGTTACGGCCCTGAACAAGTCGTCATATTTTTTTTTAAATTTAGCCCCCAACAAAAATGGCTTTGACACCCCTGGTCCAGGCAGTTTTAATTTTGGCGTGAAAACATTTTGTGGCACAATGTTGGCACATCTCCATATTGCTCAAAAAGGTTGTCAGTTGTTTCAGAAATTGAAACTGTTTTTATTATTGCAATATTTGACTACATTTTCATGATCCTTTTGTGTACATCACATTTTGAGATCTTGGAGCTTGGATCTGGTCACTTTTTACTCTGACAATAATTGAGTCTTTTTTGGATCTTACGAACTGATCTGTAATTTCCTCACAGAAAACATTTTATTTTAGTAATTTTTAAAATATTATATAGTTGTAGGCAAATTCACCAGGGTTTTTTGTCTATTATTTAGCAATATAACTGAACCCAATTACAGGATGTTTTGAAGGAATGAGGTCTGTGCTTTTCTAGTTTTACTTGTGGTCTGTGAACTGTTCAAAACTTTAACTTATATCATCCAGATCTGTCGGAGCCGGTGGATGTGTATAGTGACTGGATAGATGCCTGTGAAGTAGCAAACCAATAGCCACTGGAACTGCTGCTGCTGCTGCTGCTGCTGCTGATGATGATGTGGATGTCCTTTAAACACTCTACAACACTGTGTTTAGACATTTTAAGGCCCCTTTTGATCAAAAGCCTTTATCAAGTTTTTGTCATACTAGTTTTACAGTTAATTTGGAAAGGGGAAAGATTTGCTTAGTTTTAATGTTATGTTAAGATGATTTAAGCTGTAAATTATTGTTTTTATTTTTTAAAGGCCACATACTAGGTTTCTTTCTGATATCATGGCTAAACAAAACTCATGTATTACAATAATTGGTACCCACATTGAAAGTTACAGTCAAAAGCAGGGCGTTATTGTACAGAATGAGGTTTGTATTGTTGATAGTCCAATCTAGACTTTTGAGTATTTTTTTCATGAAACTTGATTATAAAATACATAATATGCTCTAGTAGAGAATTCTTGTTTTTTTTATTTTTTTTATTGCAAATAGAAACAGTATTACAGAAGCAATGAACAGCATTGAAATTGTTTGCCATTGGAAGTTTTACATACATTGACATAAAAATGTTTCCTCACTAAAATTATGTAACAGAGCAACACATACCACAACCATAACAAATTAGAATGAATCCTATTAACAGAAGGAGGAAGCTCACATTATACATTACATCTGGGGTACCTACCTTTTTTCTTAAATAATACATTTTGTTAGTCCCATCAAAGTATGTGAACAAGTCAGACCACCTCAAGCTGTCTTCGAGAGAATACATGTAAGAAAGAGCCCTGTGAGTCACTTTTTGGCACTTTGAGCTGAGAGTTGAGTGAGGGTTGTTCTTTCTTTCACTTTTCTGTCTGATGAAGCTGATGAGAAGCCAACAATATGTGTATGTGACAACTAGTGATGGAATCGAACCGTTTGAGAACCAATAACTCCTTATTTTATTGTATATTGCTCAATTTCAACATTTTGCAAGTTGGCTCTCTGTATCTGAGAGATGAGACATTGCTCATAAGTCCACTGATTGTGCGTTCTCGCCGAGAGCCCAGAATGTAGCGGCGCACAAATGAAAGTGGACAGTGTAGTGGGACTGTGCTGAGTGAGAATAGATGCACTGTGGAGTGGTTGTACGGGCTTTCCACACCGTATATGCGTGCGGTGCTCTGTGCATTGTGTTTGATGATGGACCCAGCTGGAGAGGTATTGACGACGCCTTATGAAACACGCTGCAGGATGATCACAATGGGGAATGATTATCACTTAGTGTCGCCTCTGTCTGCGAGCCCCCTCCCGCCGCAGTCCCTCTGTTTCTCTTCTATCTGCGTCTTTCTTCCATTCAGCACGCGAGGTCAAGTGTCACTCTGTCTTCGTTGTCAAGGCTGCCAATCACCCACACGGCGAGTGCAGGGCAACTGTTGCCAGGGAAACAGCGATGTGGTTGCTAGGCACCTGGAGCTGTGCGCACAATAGTCATTTTGTTGCTTAGAAGCACTAAAGCACAGATACACAACACGCACTAAAGCACAGATACACATGCACTAGATCTGAACCAGTGACCATCAACATATAATGCCAAAAACTCTGTAAAATCTGCATTAAAAGCATTGGTTAATACTACAAAGATAAATAAAATTAAAAACACGAAAAGGGTCTCAGTGGCTTCTTTCTTTTTCTTAATTTAAGTCTAAAAATGTTTTTCTTGACAAATCTCTTAATATTTCTTATTAAATCAAAGGCAGCATCTTTATAGATAGAGGCCCACAGCTAAGACTGAGTAGCAGTGTGCTGGGTCAAAAGTATTGCATGAGATTGTAACTTGTGCTGTCTGTAAACTTGTTTTTAGAAAGATCAACTGGTGGATCTTTGGGTCCAGATCCACCAGTTGAGAACCACTGCACTCAAGAATTATGTGAAATTCAAACATATTACACTATAGGTTGCATTCATGTCATAGACTTCTATTTTAGTTGGAGGGAAGGTGCTGATGTAAAATCTGAACTTTCCCCACTGGAGGACAAATTAGAGATCTCGTTCTCTTAACTCAACTCTGGAGGAAAGAAGCCATTTTTGCAAAACATTTTGGAAAAAAAATTTCAATGTTTTTCTTAGATCATTTTTGGATAGTCATTTTCAAACCTGCCAGACTATTATTCTGTCTGAAGGTCCTTTCTAGTGGATTGTAAATGTCTCTGTAATGTCTGTGGAATAAATCAGGAATTACAGAGAAATTATATCTAACCTAAGAAGAAGGACGTTTGATAGTTACCATAGTTACTAAGAAAAGTGTTTATCCGTCTACCACAATGTTAAACTATAGTCTCTTCGGAAAGTTGTGATGTCACATGGGTGCAACCTATACAGACAAAATGCCGAAACTTTGGCGTTCAAGTTCACACAACAATAAATCTAAACAAATTACAATCGTGGTCCTAATGAAGAGAGAATTTGCTTACACGGCATTAGCGTGTCATGCAAAAGTAAATTACAAGAGCGCCATTCATCATGCAGGCCTGTGTTTGCAAACAAGCTAATACATGTGCTGAATTTGCATTGAAAGCTTGATTTTCTCATTTATAATACTTAGCAATAATGTTAATGTACTGAAAATGTAAGCTATGATTTGCCAGAGGTCTGCTTCCTGTTTAATCAGCATCCCCTGACATTCAAGAATTGTAAAAACCCACCCCTTTACTGATCAATAAAAGACATAAGCATCCATCATCCTGCCTAAAAATAGTGGCTAAAAAAATCAATCAGTCCCTTATTCCCAGCAGACATGGACCCAGTGAACCGTGGCTGTGCATTACATATGAGCACTTGTGTCTAAAGTGTGTGCAGTTAAAGATCATCAATCCCACATTTGCCTGTAGCGTGTGGATGGAGCGAACCCAGTGCAGTTTATACACTGTGTTTTTGAGCCTGCGTGACAGCCACTCAGATGCTGATGTCAGACCACGGGTGGAAGGCTTGACACGTCCTCATGTGTTGCTGTCTCCTGTTACTGCTACAGGCATCAAACTTTCACACATTTTTAGCCTAATCTGGGTAGTCAAAAATAGGAGTGCAATCGTAGATGGAATCACGGTGACATAAGCAAGACGTAAAATCAATTAATTCCAGATTAAAACAGCCAGTCTTGACCATTGTAAATTTGACTTCTATTTAGTGTTGACGGAAAAATCTTGTGTGTGAAAGGTTGTGAAAGACACCCATCAACTGATTAGTTTTTAAGCTCAGTTCTTTTTGCACAAGTGACTGACAAGGGTGTGTAATCAAAGAGGCTTTGAATTAATGTCTAAGCTCAAAGATTTTTTGTTAAGCCTCCTGAACTAATGCCCTGGCTATAGCTATGGACTCCAATTTCGTTTTTTTCTCATTGCAATGCCCCAGCAGGAGAACCCTGCACCAAATTCTTTTCCAGCCAAAGAGCCGCAAAGAGTGACACGCTTGATAAATCTTGAGCAATAAAACCTTTTCAGTGACTGCATTTCATTTTACCACCTGCTGGACACAAATGCGTTAGGAGAAAACCTTTCCAAGTTAACTTCATAGTAATACTAACTAGTAAAAGTCCAACACAGTGATCTGATCTCACGCCATGTGATGCCAGCCTAGGTCAGTGGACAACGCTTCCACTCAACTACGCGTATTCTCAAGCAATAACATCCACATCTGTATTATCAACCCAAGAATACCCGTGATCGAGAATGGAGCAGTAGGCCCACCTCCTTCACCCGTCTGCTTCCTCCTTTCTCTGTAGCTCATTCTTTCCTTTTCAGCAAATATCCTTGCGTTGTGCACTCCCCACAAGATTGCTGCGTGCAAGAAGGAGGAGGTCTTTGTGGACATTTCTGTAAAAAGCAGTACCTAGGAGAGGAACAAAAAGAGAGAGAGGGAGTGAAAGAAAATAAATTATATTTATCCTTGGATCACAATGCAGCCGAATTGCTTCCACATTTCACACATGCGCAGCAGTCCCATCATGGAACACATTGTCGGACTAATTGCCTTAGTGTAAGTGTTAAGGAATGGCATGATATACACCCACACAAACAGCCTGCTATGGATCCTTACCTGAAATTAGGCGAGTAAACATATCACATTGCCAACAGCATGGTCTCTTTGCGCTCAGCGGCATCAAGCAAGCATTTAGCTGGAGAGCTGAGGGAGAGGCCTGGTTCACCAATTATCAAAAAGGTGTCAGTGTGTGTTACACATGCTCAGAGAGAAGAAAAAGAGATTACCAAACAGATGTTCAGCCTTCACCTCTTTCTACCCCTGTCTTCTTTGTCTCTTCAACATTAACTTTTTTTCCCCTAAAATTTCTGACTATATTTGTCTCTTCCACTTTCCTTCAACACTCTCTCCGGCTGAAAGACTCCCTGGTTTGTCTTTTCCTCCCCCTCAGCACACAGACTTCTTTCTGTCCTCTTCGGTCCATCCCACGGAGAATAAGCCTTGGCTCTTCCCTATCCACACTTGCCAATTAGAGACACAGAAGTTGTCAATCAGCAGTGAAGCAGAACATGGAGAGTTATTGGGAGGAAAAGCAGAGGTGTTAAGAAAACCAATAAGTATACAGGGAGGGGATCAGCACCATAGACAGCTCCCTTCGGACAGCTCCTGGTTCCTAGTGTTCATGCTTTTAACCTTTCCGCCTATGATTTTCCCTCTAGCTGGCTTTCCGCCTCCTGTTAGCCTTGTGTTTAACCTTCTCCCCAGCTTGTGTATCTATCCAAAGCTCTAAACCATCAAAGCCAGGCACCGCGAAACCTAACACTCTCGCAAGTACAATTCCCCTCTCTTCCACCTCACACCTGCACCGCCTGTCATTGTTAAAGCTAAAAACGAGGAGATATAGACAGGGCAATCACACAAGATCCTGGCAGACCATCTCGCTCATTACCTATATACTTCCTCCAGCAGTCCCCCAGATCCTCCACTGTCTGTGTCTGAGGCGGCGTTGATGATGGCAACTCATGTGGACATGTCTCCTGTTTTCACCACGAGCTGTGAAGAGATGTACGTAGGTGTCAGAGGGTAAAAATACATCCTTCTACTGGACTCCTTGTGATACAACACTGGAATGGACACATATCTGTTTTATGTGTCCATGTGTCTGTTTAGGCATGTTTCGGAAAGGCAGGTGGAAGGTATAATAGTTAAGATTGTTGGATTGGGTGTGGTAGTGAGGTTAGGAAATCTGTGCCAATTGTATGTATGTGTTGTGAGGATAGCAGAATATATATTTTAACTGATTACATTTCCGTTTGTCTTCGTTCGGAGCTTCCCTGAATCAGGACATGGCCAAGTGGTAGAACTACATTTCAAAGTGTTTCTTCAATTCTACTCATTCTTTCTGTGTGTGTTGTCATGTATGTTTTGTACAGTATGTTCCGTGATGTTGCTCTCATTTCTGACCCTAACCCTCCCCCATTATTGTGATTTAATCAATAAAATCACGCCATGCAATTTGATTTCATTCTCAGTTGTTTTAAATAAAAATATTAAATGTTGTTGCTTTCTAGACTGGATACCCTTCCACACTGGCCTGTAAGTTCTGTGCCTTTTGTACACGAAACACATTTTGTATATTGAGTACATTTGAAAACTACTTAAATGAGCGGAAAACAGATATTGTTTTTATAACATTGCAGATTTTAACCGTGCATCACTCCCACGTTTAACGGCCATTCTATCTTTATCACTGAGTTCTCATCATTCACTCATGGATTTTCATGCACCCAGACATTACAATGAGGGTTAAAGACATCTGCTTTACATTTATAAGAAAATCGATGTCCTGACTAGACTTGATTGAAGGCAAACTGGCTCCATCTGGGAAGCCTAATGAAAGAAAATCGGTCTGTGTTTCATATTTACGTCTGATACCTTATCAACCTTTCTGATGCACCTGACCAGGGAGAGGAGACAAAAAAAATCACAAGTGGCTGCGCCTGAGGCAAAGACAAGACAGAGCAGAGCTGGAGACAGGCAGACAGCGGAAGGAAGCTGCTGCACATTACTGCCTAATTGCTTGGAACTAAAAGGCACTGTTATGACCATGTTTGTGCTAAAGCCTGCAATACTAAATCTCCCATCATTTTTTACCTGGATGCAAAGAAAGTCTAAGTAATGGCTTTTGCAGCTCAAGCAGCCCAGAGGATAATGTGCCGAAACTAAACTTTGAAACTTAATAGGCAGCTTACTTTTGGTGATTGCATTTGGCCTCAAACGTATTATAATGCACTGTAGCACAGGCCAGGTCCAAGCCTTCCCCAATGTAAAACTACACATAAGCAGCAGCACCTGTCTCCTACGTGACAGGCCTGGGTATTAAGCTTTCTTTGTTTGTAAATACATCCGCTGCTCACAGTGACAGGGCCAGCTCAGAAAGGCCAGTGTTAATTGAATCTTTAACCCTTTGCTTGCATTTAGCCCGGTGTAGAGTGTGGTTGCATGCTTTCTTTCTCTTTTGACAGAATACAAAGGAGGCAGGCGTGCTGCTGACATGCTGTGAGTGAAACAGGCAGGTGCACTGCTCAAGTCATTTGTAGGCACCTGAGAGACCAACCAGTTCCAATGTCCATGAAACCAGAGGCAGACATATGGAGATCTCACAGGCATGCAGTGTCATGAACCCACTCAGATGTGCAACTCTTACACTTTAGGGGAATTTACCTCGAATATAAAGCAACAGTAGGCTATTTGGTAAAGTAATTCAAGCCACAGCATGGCAGCTCTGACACATATAATACCGTTTTTTGTCGGGAAAAAAAAAGTGAAATGATATAGAACTCACCGTTGCGCCTGTTGTGAAATGCTGTCCAGTGAAGATGCTACACACGGCTCCAGCGCTAGAAGAGACAGAGCCGTGCAGGGAAACGCCCCCCTCCCCGCGATCTCTTTCTCTCCCACTCTGCTCCTGCTGCGTGTGGGGAATCACAGAACCACTCCTTGTTTTTTCCATTAGCTCCAGGGGCAGGATGGAGCGATGCAGCAGCAGCAGCGGTAGTCCGTGCAACCTCTCACCTCTCCCCCTCTGTCTCTCCGCTTCGTCACCAGAGAGCGTGCCCCGCGGTCCTGCTGTTTTCAAGCTGTGGTGCGCGGACCCCACACGGCCCAGCCCATTCATTCAGCGCCTTCAGAATGTGCCACGTGTAATACAATACAATAGGTTTTTGATAAATGTATTTCTGAGTATGGCGTAAATAAAAATTCAAAACACAGGCATGATTTGGATGGGTAAGGCACTGTCAGAAAGAAGATTAAAAGATAAATAAAATAAACATAATGAAAGAATAAAGTAAAGATCACAGCCAGGGCGACATTTACATCAGTTTGACTGTCTAATTTAGATGCCTGCAGGCCATAAACCTGTGCTCCCCTCTCATGTTTTCATTAAATATGTATGTTTTTGAGCACCATAAAAACTGTTCAAAGTCAGTGGAGAGCCCAGTGTTGCCATGGTGTTTCATGGTGTAGTATAATTACAATGTGGAAAAATATAAATCAGACATTACATATTTATTAGGATAGTCCCAGTGAGGCTCTTTTGCGCTGCCTCCTCCTCTCTACACACCTTTATAATGGGGATGGACAGAATAGTAAAGTACATTGCAACTCTGTGCAATAGCCATGCAACAAATCACCTCAGCCGCGTCTTGGTCCCTGCTCCATAAGACTTTAATGCTATTACCATATAATATTGATCTATCTCCAAAGCAAATCTCCACGTGTCAGTTTGCTTTTGCCTTTACAGTGTGTAATCTGCTTACAACACTCCGGTAAATCACATCATAATGAACCAAACCTTTTCAAAAGTACAATCTCAATAATAAAAAGGCTTGTTAATTGTTTTATATGCATTCCCTTCAATTTCACACGCGCTAAAACATTCATGAAGCATAATTAGAATAATAAATGTGCCATTGTTTGTGTTGCACTCTATTGTGGTGCTCATAAACGGACGGTGCGCTGCTGCAAAGCCTCTCAAGTTGGTCATTAGTTGGAGGTGTAATGGAAACATGGCCCTTGTATGTTTTATAATGGGGGTTGAGAGGGAGATTCTAGTTTGTTGACACTTCTAATCTGGTCCCTTGGGGTCTATGGCCATTATAATTCCATATAGGGCCCATAGATGGATAATTATTCTCTGAAAGCATGCTGCAAAATGCATTGGTTTTGTCATGGTGCTTTGGATGTGGATTTCATGACTCGCTCAGAAAACAGATGTGGGTTCTGTGAGTGCAGTCCACACAGTGTTAATGGGTTTATAATTGTCAGAGGCAGACCACTGAGCATAATCAGGAGACTGCAGCAAGGCAAAGACCAATATTTGTAATTTAGCCATGACAGACAGTACATTTTTATTAGCCCGGGGAGGCATGAGATAAAACACACTCTTCTCTCCTATATGGCAAATAGCTTATAGTCTGCATGTTCTCTTGATTCCAGGCCTCATGGATTTGCTATTTCGACTTGTTGTTATTATTGTAATTGGGCTTCTAATGTGTGTTTGTTTATCCTGATCCTTCTCTGTGCAGACAATAAAGACTCATCCGCCAGCTGAGGTACATTGATTCAGGCACTAAATTGGAAGGACGGGTGTCGAAAATCTATATCGTTGCTGGGAGCAATATGTCAAACAAAAATTGAAGACACATCACTCAGGGATGGTTTGATTGTCAATATCATCAACGATATTGCATTTTTGAAAAGATTAACCAGTCGGCATGTCATGATATCAAAAGTGAGGGTTGTGGAAAAAAAACACAAGGATTGACACATACGTAATTATCACATACAAAATCCTCATCTAGCATGTTAAAATGTGGGTAATAATCTGCAAAAATTGTCCAAAAATAAGTGCTACAATATTTTATTCACACGGAAATAGATGAAGACAGCATGCCTTTATCTTATCAGAAAACTAATCAGAAATCATACTTGTAAGAAAGAGCCCTGTTAGTCACTAGTTGACACTTTGGGTTGACAGCTGTTTGGATGGTGAGGGTGGTGCTCAGATTTATGTCTGAAAAAATCTGATCCAAAAATGGATAATGTGAAAACTAGTGATAGAACCAGACTGTTTTAGAGAGCGAGGAACTAATAAGATGGATTTTACTACATAGAGTGAGTTTTTTCATGTACAAAATAATACAAGTATTTAAAAAGAAAATAAATAATCCCAAACTGAAATTTGGGTTGTGTATCAGTGACTAGCACTTCCCTGGAGGCATTACACAAACTTTGAAAATGACCTAATGCTGAATCCTCACATCTGGCCCTAACAATTAGATATAGGCTGTCTGTGTGTATTCTGCTCTCACTACGTTCTGTGATGCCTCTGAGTTATGTTTGGGGTGTATTGGTCAATAAACAGCGTCACAAAGTCCAAGGAAGCCCCGAGAAGTTTAAAGAATGTGTCACGGGGGGAGGTGAATGAAGGAAGGACTCAAAATGCAGGAATGCCAAAAAAATAACATTTAATGAAAACAAAATAAAAGTCCAGGTTAAAACTCAAAATCCAAAGGCACAAGCAGCAACAAAACAGGAACAGACGTGGACAAGACATTGACAATACAATGGACTAGCAACAAGGGGAGAGAAGCACAGGGTACATATAGACACACAGAGACACAGGTGAAACACATCAGGGCGGGGCAGACAATCAAGACTGGGGAACAAGACAGGAAGCAAAACTAAAACTAAAACCAAACCACAAGACCAATTTCAAAATAAAATACAATTACAAAAATAAAATCCACACCATGACAGAATGTCCTCACTGAGCACTGCTTCATCAATCATCTGGGAATGAAAAGGACATGGCACAACTGAAAGTGTACCAAAACTCAGGTGTTTGTCCAAACTCAACCAAGCTAGAACAAGGAAAATACTGATCACAGATGCAGATACGAGGCCCATGGTTACTCTGGAGGAGCTGCAGATAATACACTACACAAATCTGGCCCTTATGGACGAGTGGTGAATAGAACTACAGTGTTGATTTTACGCCACAAGAAGCAAAGCGGGGAAAACTTTCAACATGTGGAAGAAGATGCATTGAAATGTAAAAATTTGGTCCAAATCCAAAATATAACAAAACTAACACTGCACGTCATCCCCAGAGTCAAATATGGGGGTGGTAGCATGTTATGGGGCTGCTTTTCTTCAGCAGACACAGGAGACAAGAACATCAGAGTGGATTGGAAGGATAATTAAGCAATTATTATGGAACAAAATATCATAGAAGTTGCTGGAGCTGAGGATTTCAGTATTTACACACGCCGTACAGTCATATATGCAAACCCCAGATTATCTAATTTACATTTCATTTCAACAGTTACTTTATTGTGGTCAGTAAAACACATTCAAAATCAATTGAGGTTGGTAGTCGTATCATGACAAAATGTGAAATAGTTCATCAACCATTTTTTCACAACCGACTGGAGTTAAATTTGTTGGTACTGTAGGTTTGAAGTTACGTCTCCAGCTTTAAAGTCACCTGAATATATCCTGAAAATGTTTCTTCTCATTGGATCCAATCAAACCCCCTGATTCACCCTCAAAACAGCAGCCACTATCTTCTCCTCTCAGCTGTCAAGATTCTTGCATAATTGTGCAGCTGCCAGGTCTCTCCCCTACTATGACATGACATTATTATTACATTCATTTAGGCAATCCTCCTCTTTTCCGTGCATTATGGAGCGAATTACTCCTGTCTATAGGCCATTGTGATTTAAGTCAAAACCCATTAGAATAAACTATTACATAGAGTGTTTTTGCTGGTGATTCACAAGCTGATTGAAGTGGAGTGTAGTCAGTTGTTTTATAGGGGGAAAAGGGGTGAGGTGGTAGGGGGGGTTGTGGCAGTCACTCAGTGTGTGTGTGTGTGTGTGTGTGTGTGTGTGTCAGTGTTAACAAGAGAGACAAATAGGACATAGAAAACAAGAGAGAGGATGAGAGAGAGGCAGAGAAGCAGGTGCATCACTAATGGTTTTTTAAAAAGGTTACAGCGTAGAGCTCTTCTTTTCTAATGGGGCTTCGGCTGCGCTTGAGAGGCAATTTCCGGAAAGGATAATGTTGTTGAGAAAGTGCACGGAGTCCTCTGTTTGAGTGTGCATGAGTCAGTGCGGTCTGTGCGTGTCTTGTCATTAACAAGACTGACAAACTCTGAAAAAGCACCACAGAGACAGGGCGCGGTAAGGACCAATTAGAAGAGAGAGAGAGAGACGAGGGGAAGAGGGGATGAGGCTAATAAAGTGCAATATTAGAGGCTATTGTAAGTTATTGTTTTGAATATTTGACTTACTAAAACGGAATCGTGGAGTAAAGCAAGCTCCCATCGTTGCGTGGTTACTGCTGCCATCTTGCGGTCACTGTAGCACACTGCAAAAGGCAAGTTTTCGTGGTTGTTATGTTCTAAAGCCACACCTATTGACTATTTTTGTTTTCTCCAATTTTTCTAATAAGACAGCAACAGAACAGTTGTGGTCTCATTTGTGCACATAAATTACCTTTACAAGATTCTTTCTGTCAGAACAAACATATGTTATGGTGTGTTTTTAATGGAAACCAGACAGAATAAAAGCGTGTTTTGCTTTTTTTTATTATTTTTTTATTTGACAGTCTTATGACACTGAAATTCATGAACGTGTGTCCTTATGGTGAGTTTTCATATACACCTGACTTCTTGTACTTAGCCGGGAGCAGTAAGTAGTTTTAGATATTTCTCTTGTGTGCTATAATCTTCAACAGTTTGGAATTAAACTGATTTATTTCAATGGAGGTATCTATGTTTCACCTTCTAACACCAACTCCAAAAACTTACATGGGGTAACTTAAAAATAGACTTATACCCAACTACAAAACAAGCTACAATTGAAATATTTTTCTGATTTATATGAAATATTGCATTACAGAGTTGCCTCTAAAACTGCTGTATGGTATAGTGTCCACTGTGGGGCAGCACTGGCTTTTCCAAATTGTGTTTATAACTTAATAGTTTAGGTTGGCATTGTACGCAGGGATGTGGAAGAGATTGTTATTACTATGGATGGATACATTTTAATAGGCCTACAGTGTTTAAAGACTATTGATAACAAAAAGAAGTGAGCAGAGAAAAAGGTTAATTCTTATTTATTTTGCCAAGTAAATACAAAACCGATATGTAATATTGGTAAATTGAAGATAATCGCTGAGCTGCAATGAACACGCGCTGCTATAACAGAGTCCTCAGAGTCACACAATCACCAGGGTGTAATTATAGCAGCTACTTTTTTGACAGTTTACCTAACGAAACAGATTGGTAAATTAACAGTTACGCTGCCATACTGTGAACTCATCATTACAAACACACACCTCTCCATAAGTGCAGACAGTCAAACTCACACACAAAATCATAATGACAGCTTCACATAGTCTTCTTTCTATTATATAGCCTCTGTGCTGTTTCCTCTACCCTGCTCTCCATTACGCTGTAAACTCCTTATGACGACCATAAAACAAATCCAGGTGTAGCTTTATGCATTTCATGTACAAGACTCATTTAAGTGTGGAAATACTTAATAAAAAAACCTATAAAATGTACACTATAACACTACTATACAAAGATCGAAGGTCCAACCTCCTGAAACTGAAAGAATTATGAGAGGCTAGATACGTCTATAGCAATTGATAGAAAAAGGCATATTCTATGGAACACTGCTGCAAATGAGTAACTTCATTTGGATAAAAGTAAAAATGCTAAGTTTATATATAAAATGCATCCTAGAACTTCCATGAAACCACACTTAAGACAGAAAGATAAATTAACTGTGTTTACTTCACAAAGTGGACATGGACAAAGACATCGAGAATATCTGAGATTAAAGTTTGTTTAGTTGATAAAAACCTGGTACATTTCACTCGAGTGAGGAATCAACCGGTACATCCGACTCTCTCATATTTATATCTAATAACTATTTTAATCCGTTAAAAAGTAGATTTGATGCAGATCTCAAAAAACATACAGGACTGCATTTTGCTGCAATCTCTTGTTCAACTGTGCTTTAATCTTGCAAAGTGCTTTCCCTCTTTGAAAGAGTCCTTCTGCTCGTTGTGATTCATACAGATAAACAGTCCAAAAAGCGTCACTGATTCCTGCTTTGATAAAACACAAGTCGGTTGTTGCACTGGATCGATTCAACATCATATGGTCCTGAGTTACAAAGTCTTTTGATGACGAGCCACAAGTGATTAAGAACTCAGCAGCTTTGTTGAGATGAAATTCAGTGTTTTTGTCACCAGCTTTATGAACAGCTGATTAGTAGAAAAGAACTAGAAAGAGACACAGTATTGCTTCATAACTTCGACTTGGACGAACCTCCACCGGGTCACACAAAGTAATCTCTGCTCCGGGCGATGTGGTTCTGAAAAAGTGGCGCGATTTGCCTCTTTCATCTCGGGATAAATTCTCACACCTGAGTGGACTTGACTCGTCTCAGAGGGTGCCGTCCTTCAGGGTGGGCGGGGCATGGAGCGGGGCATGGAGCGGGGCACTCCATAGGCAGGTCTAGACTGCGCTGGTGAGGCAACGTCTTGAGGGAAGCAGAACGTCGGGCGGGGTGGGGCTCGGGGTTGGCTGAGGGTCATGTGATCTCAGAATACGGTAACCCTGGAGCCTACGAGAGAGAAACATCATCAGCCAAAATTCTTCCACATTGTCCAAACACAGGGGGGCAAAATGGACAACACATGACAACAATAACAAGCAAAAAATGAGGGTAAAATATCCAGACAATAAGTTTACCTAATGGTACAGTCTATGTAGTCTGTCCAGTTTTTCATATGGCATCCCTCCCCTTACCTGGAGGCCACTTAACTTTTCGAGTGGACTCTCCACACGGGGCAGACTGAGTAAGGGTATCCCAGTGGGGGGCTCTGGCCGCTGAGAAGCTTGTGTGGCTTGTGACGCAGTCTGGGTCTGCTTAAAGTAGTTGATCACACATGACACCTGATGTACAGAAAAACATGCTCAGTTAAGGAAGAACCAAAACTAATCATTGGCGTTTGCTTGATTTTATTTACCAAAAACGCTGCGATGGCCCCTCCGGTGATGAACCCAGCCAAGATATCATTCCAGTGATTTCTATGTTCAGTGACCCGTACGACGCCCACGAGAACAGCCAGCGATAGTAGCACCAAACACAGTGTAGGCTTTGACAGACGGGTTCCCTTAGTCCGAAACGCCAGGGTCACATACATCTGCAAACACAGCCATTGTCAGTATGTTAAAAAAGTTACACATATAGACTGTAGAAGTAATGGTCTAGTGCTGATGCCACCATATTGTTTGATTATTGTGGAGGAGCTAGTCTGGAGCCAAAAGAAGTAGTAGTAATGGCTAAGCAACCAAAGAGCCAATCAGGATTAGGGCTGGGTCGTTCTGGTTTGCAAACTCAAGCCAAATTCAGGAACAGAAGGCCTCTGATTGGTCAGTTGTCAGGGCTCAACACTGAATTTACAAAGGCAATATCAAAATAAAATCACCAAGGTCATACAGAGCGCTACATCACTGATTGCTAAGTCCAAAATGGTAATGGTAAATCAATGGGAGGCAAAGGGAGTTGGAGCAAAACCTTCGTAAAAGGCTTAATTGAGCAAAAGGCAGAGTTTGTCCATCTATTCACAATCTATGGTTAGAACAGTGTCGTATTTGCAGAGAAGCTTACCACTGTGTAAATGGCAGAGTAGAAGCTGAGAGCGGCATCTTTGGAGGGGAAGGACTTGCGTGCAGATGCCACTAGGTAGGGGTTGCCAGTGCACGCCCGCCGCTCGGTGATATACTGCAAAGGGGACTGGCAACCCAGAGCGGTGTAGTTTGGCCTGCAGGTGGTCAGGAAGTGCGGTGTCTGGTTTCCTGTCACCACCTGACCCGCATTTGCAAAGATGGTGGTGGTGAAAAGGCCAAAGGAGTACACACCTGAAGAAGAAGTGAAAGTGTGTTGCTGAAAAAATATATATTAATTAATGATTTAACATTAACATTGTTTCTTACTATGAAAAAAACGGTTAGTTGCTTTATAGATAAGAAAATACTGAAATTCAAGTTAATATGTTGTTGTTTTTGTGTGATGTTTTCATAAAGTTTAATAATAATAATAAATATGCTTTAAAGAATGGGCAGCCAAAACCAAAAAATACATGTTTTGAGAATGCATGCAAAAGGATAGTGGCTTTTCTTCAATCAGGGATATTGACTGGAATGTGCTATCATATCATATAATTTTATAAGACTATAATTTCATATTAGATAATTTAGATATAAATATTTTCATGTTATCAAGTAACAAAATTACCCAATGTCAGATAAAAATCATTGGTACTTCCCATGACTAATTTTTCCTCCTGGTTTAACTACTGGTTATTAGCATGTTATGGGTAGAGTGATGCTGAAGATGGATACTGACCTAGAAAACGCACTATTCGCCGAAGAAGAGGGTTGAAATAACAGCAGTCAGCGGTCACAATGGTCTTCTCCTGGGCCCCATCGGATTTGACAAAGAAACTGGTCACTTCCCCAATCAGGATCTGTAAATAATGAAAGAGAATATTATTGTATGTATAGCCTCCTAGAAACCTCACTCAATAATATGAGTCATGTTGCAATAAGTCTGTACATGTGCCCATCCTCTCCCATCACAAACACATGCTCTTGTGCTTTATCAGGCTGTATAGACAGTTTAACAGCCCTTTTACATCCATTCTTTCACTAGGGCCTGCTACAAGGAAACATAACTAATACATAAACAAATATTATACAGACTCAATCTTTACCATTAATCAATTAACCAATATTGTTTGCCGTATCATAATCTAGAAAAACACTTTAGTTGCAGTCCTTTGACTCTGATACAACAAACTGAACTTCAGACATTCATAAAGAGCAAATATACAGAGTGTTTTGATCTGGGGCCCAGCTGACATGAGTTTGGAGAGATGTAGGTTACACTCTCATATAATATGTATGGGACCCAGCACCAGCAGCGATGTGAAATATGAACGCTGTCATGTACTCGGCAGGACCAACAGACAAACAGACTTCAAGGCCAAGTAGAATTATGAAATAGAACAAGGAAAGACTGTAAGGAAAACAATATTGCAGTAACTAGAAGAGCACTTGTAACACAACTGTTTGGGTTGTTTAGTTTGTACTCTTTGGACTCTTGAGTTAGTTGATGATTAAATCATATTATTTTGACATTCCTGCATTTTGGATTTTTCCTGTATTTCACTACGTTTTCATACCTTAAAAAAATCCTAATAATTTGTTCCTTGTCCCCTTTATGCCATTCAGGGTTTCCTGAATTAAAACAAAAAAATCTGCCAATAACATTTTCAGTTGCGTTGTTGACAGACAAAAAAACCTGTAGAGGAGGTAATAATTGTAGCACTAACAATGGGTCAATGTTTTTTTATGAACTGCCAAGCACTTGATAGTAAACACAGAACAAAAATGGCAACAGCGAGTTTGATATCCATAAAAAAATGACTTCAACTTTATCATTCATATCAGAATCAGAATATTTTTTATTGCTATGTAAGTAACAGGACGTCACAGATTAGGAAATTACTTTGTCTCAGTGCAACAGTCAGTAAAAAATAAGTAAATATTGAAAGTAAGCACCATTTTAACCATTACATGGCTGATCAGCCGATTGAGGGTTGTTGTCCGTCCTATTTCTAGTATTGAATTGTTCACGTTTTCCTCTTCATACTTCTTCTCACTATTCTGCATTCAAACCATTATCACCACTCACTAAATACAACAAACTGCAGTCATCAGCCGGGGTCTTGAAGTAGGTCTCATGGTGGGCTCGAACCCACGACCTCCAGCCCCAAAGGCCAATGCTCTACCAACTGAGCCACTTTCGCCCCTGTTTACTGAATGACACATGTTTACCATCCTTCCAACTACAGTAGCACCATTAACGAAAGTTTGTCACACAGTCAAAAAACCTTGTCAGTACAGAAGAATTGATTTGCCATTTGCAGTAAAACCACATTGGGAAAATTGTACAAGATTACCCCAGTGTGTACAAGACTACCCCAGTGTGCACCAGACTTTGAAGATAGTACATACCAGAGTTCTTACCACGGCATCATGGGGACAGTGTGTACAAATAACAACAACAACTGAATTCCAGAAGTTCTGGGCTTTAGAACAAGTTATGACATGTCTATATGGGCTCAGCTGAAGTTGGATGGATGACACAGAGAACTTGTGTTTATGATATTGTGACATTGCTACTGTGATATTGCTACTTTGGGTTAGCAAGGCAGAGGGCCATATAAAATGACACTGAGGGCCGTAAAGGGGTCCAGCGCCCGAATTTGGACATGTCTGGTATACAGTGTTGAAAATATTCTTTATCTTTACTCTTTTTAATTTATTGTGACTATTTATTATTGCCTTGTTGTTTTGTTCACTTTGAGTTGCCTTGTGTATGATCTGTGCTATACAAATAATCTTTTGCGGCACGGTGGCTGAGTGGATCATATCTGGACAATATGAAAATATAAACACCAAGATCACAGAGAGCGCTAAACCACAGATTTCCAAACCCAAAATGGTGAGTGTGACACAAACGATTGAAAAACAGATTCCTCTGGCTCAGTAATGTAAGTCAATATTGGGCTTCATTGAGATAGTGGGTTGGCATTGTCCATCCAAGGTAAACATTATCTGTGGCTACAACACTTGATATACACACCTTTACACACGTGGTGGTCTCTGGCGTCTACTTTCAATTATACACCACCTTTTGTTTGATAGAATTCATTATCATTTTCTAATGTAATTCTATACACACACACTCACACACCTGTCAGCTGTGAGTGTACAGGGCCCTCTGCTGGCCTCTGACAGCATTGCAGCCTGTCTCCAAATGGGATATGACATTCTCATTTATCTACGTCTTCGTCCAGTGACCTCATGTTGGGAACGGTCCGAGTTGTGAGCAAATGGGAGCTTTCCTCCTAATTAATTTGTCTTGTGTCACAGAAACAGAGTGATTGTATTAGAAATTGAAAGTGGCGAGACAGCCAGGAGGAGGTGAACTGTTTGAGGTAGACTTGGTCAGATTTTGTATGGTTCAAATCCTTATGAAAAAAAAACTTTCTGAGTTTTAATACATTTTAATATAGTGAATATAGTGAGTGGTGATAGTTGTATTCTTAAATTGTAAAAAGGTGTACTATAGTTTTACCTTGATTCGTGTCCATTTTAAACAAGTTTTGACGAGTTTTTTGCCATTATTTGCAGTGTGTTTGCAAGTTAATCCTACATTCCTTTTTTCTTTATTTTAGTCATGCTCACTGCGTTCCCATGTAGAATACATATATGCACAACTTTGCATAGAAAATAAAACAGACATAAAGAAAAACCTATCCACTACCACAACACTTTATTCCATTAACAATAGAACTCCCAAAGCAGTCAATTTGACTCAAGGTGTTGGTCTTGGACTGGTCCGAGTCAAACTGAAGTCCCTGGGAGTTCTAGTAGTAAGGCTCATGCCTGCCTAAAGGACTTAAACGGGATGACTTCGCTAACTTTCTACTTCTTACCCAGCAGAAGACAGAAGTGATCCGTACACGGTCCAAAGCGCCTAACGAGACTCCTCGCTGACCAGATAATCACTCTCGATAATGTCGAATTATACCCGCAACACCGTGAGGAATTTGGAGTAATTTCGACGAAGAACTCTCCTTCAGGCGAGCAACTAAAACGTCGTATTTCCACTTGCATAAATAAGGAACAATGCTAAAATCACGGATATCATCCTAAGAAGTGACGCAGAAAAACTGATCCACGTTTTTGTCACCTCCAGGCTTGACTATTGTAACACTTTATTGGCAGCGTGTCCTAAAACCTCTTTGAAGAGCTTTCAGAATACACCATCAAGGATCGCAAAACACCAGACGTCCGGTGGTTCCACTGTGAGGCTCAAAAAGCTTGTCGGTGGCAGAGTCATTTATGCTACCAAAGCTCCCTTACTGTAATCAGCTTCCCTCCACGTTAAGAAGCAGACCGGTCTCCACATTCAAGTCCAGGCATAAATTACTCATCACAAATTAGCATATGATTAAGTTGTTTGTTCAGGTCTTGTCTGGTCTTGGAGCCTGCTTGTATAGGACCCGGTCCGCTGTATCTTCAGTCCTCCCAAGTTTAATGCTGTAACAGTAAAAACCATTTACTGTAAAAGCTATTTAAAATAAAATTAAAGCCACAAGCGGCGTCCAACGGCCCTTGCCGCACCGCACGCACCACCCCGCACCAAGCCGCCCCGCATCAAGCCACCCCGCATCAAGCCGCCCCGCACCAAGCCGCCATGCATCAAGCCGCCCCGCACCACGCGGATCTGCACCACGCCGCCCCGCACCGCTCCACAACGCCCCGCTCTACGCCGCAACACACCGTACCACGCAGCACCGCGCAAAGGAGGTGGGGCCGCCGTGTGATGATTTGTTGCTGTAGCCATAGAAGAAAGTCAAATTGTAATGAATATGATGATAAGAGCTGTTTAGCACCCCATGTAAAACTTTGCCTCAATCTGTAGGGGGCGCTAATAGGCCAATTTCAAATATTTAACTTTCACCTGACCAAAACCCTGGAGTTGAACATTGATTGAACTTGAAAGTCTGATTGTGCAAATCAGACTTTGTTTGTGCAAACGGGAGCAAATTTAATATTGTCCAAAACGGCCAAAAAAATGTCACATTTTGCAGCTCCCCTGTTCGAACAACGTTTCACTGATGAAAAATCGGCGAAGTCATTTTCAAGGTACATGTGTTGAGATGATGTGGAGCGATTTTGAGGCGAATCGGTGAAACGGCCGAGGAGAAGATTTCCAACCAACCATGTATAAAAATTATTGAGGATAATTTTTCCATTTTGCAGTGAAATTTATGGGCCTCCTGTTTGTCAGAGGGCGGAGCCATGATAACATTTTGGTCGTATCTTGACTTGAGGAACATGTGTACCGAATTTCATGGCTCTACGACAAACTTGACCTCTGAAACTCCCATTGGCTGTTGTAGGTGGCGCTGTTCTGGCATTTTTTGAGCCCCATAAAAATAAACACCAAAATATCAAATTTTTCACCGGGTCTGATGTTTGAGCAAAATTTTACAACTTTTCATGCATGTTCAGGGGGTGATATTAAGGCTCAAAGTGCAGAATTTGACATCTCTCGAGCAAAAACAATAGGCAAAACAAAAAGAAAAACACATGTATTCATTTAAAATGTAAAAAACTCACAAATGTTGATATCAAAGTCTGTAGCAGTTAGATATGGTCATTATTCATAGTGTCTGAGAGTTTAGTGCGTGTACATGGCTTCAGTAGAAGCTATTGTTCGTTTACAAAGCTGTTCTTGACATTTTTTGACACTCCCCAAGCGCTTTTCACTGCATTAACAGCGCATTGGATTTGAACAATCGATGTAAATTTGATCATTTTGGCACAATTACTTTTGTTTAACAAAGTGGCTTTTGTGAGCTAATGACCGAGGAAGTCCGAATCTGACGCTAACTTTACCAAACTTCTGCTGTGATGATGCTGCGGCAGCGGCCCACGCTGCCACTTGTCAACATTATCTAGTTGACAAGATAATGTTGTCAATAATAATTTATTTGCTAAAAAAATAAATAATACATTTTTTTATTATTTGCACTGGCCTTCAGACCTGAGGGTCGTGGGTTCATTTCCCACCTCCACACCTTCTCCACCGACTCGCACTGATGACTGCTGTCGTTGTGTCCTTGGGCAAGACACTTAACCCCCCTGACCCAGAAATGGATTAAAGGGTAGAAAATGGATGGATGGATGGATCTCACTTTATTTTTGTATTCATTACGAAAATTCAGTCCATATCCATGCAGTGTATTGGGATATATGTCCTTTTGAAGAAAAAGTAGCGCAGATTTGTACTAGCGTGTCATTTTATTTTATATCCGAGTTTTCGTGCAACAAGGAAGAGAATTTGTTTCGGGACCAGATTGTGACCAATCACAGCGGACCACTGGCCCCCGCTTTCTCTTTCTTGAAAAAAGACACAGGTCTCTCGTTAGCACAGACAGCTGAGGTAAACAAGTGGCGGAGGCTAACCTGAAACATCCCATGTCTTTGTTACCGGTTACTGCTTACTCAGCGAAAAAGCCATCCAAAAGAAAGTCTTGTTCCTCAGCGCTTCCCGGTTCTATCATTCTATGGTCACGCCATCCACATTCAAATGTGCGATCCATATTGTGAGACGTGAGCTCCGTAAACAACAGGACATGAGCACAGGCTGAGTGGGAGGGGGGTAGTGGGGGTTGATAGCTCTGTGAGTGCGAGCAGAAAGAGCGAGGCCAGCGTTCGCATTCGAAAATTTCACAGAGTGAGTTAGTGCAGCTTTAAGCCCATGGATGTGATCGAGCCTACGCCCTCTTTGACACTGATTGGCCAAAAGGTAGACGCTTAAACTGTGAGTGCGTGTGTCGCGCAGTGAGTGACTGATGTATTTAAGGCGGCTCTGAAATTACGGGACAAAAGCCGTCACGTATCGATTCAATACGGGACGAACATAGTTTATCTAAAATACGGGACAATTCCTCATTTTACGGGACGGTTGCCCACCCTATTGCAGAGCAAAGGGTCAATTTTAACAGAATGTTATTGTGGCCTGTATATTTTGTATCTATATTGCATTTCACGATGAGATTTAAGAGTGATTCCATGTTGATTTGTCAAATTGTTGTATTCATTGCTTGCAGCTGTGATGGTACAGGACACCGGGGCACTTGACTTTAGCGGTTTATGTTGTTTGAAGGAGTGCTTTAAACTCGATAGAGGAATAAACAGATATGCCATAGCGGGTCTGATTTTCTCCGCTCTGCGTCGTGTTAATTTCTGTTGTGGTGCGGAGGAACACACGGGAGACAAGATTTTGAGGCGTTCTTTTATCTGGTCACAAAATGAACATAATATGAACATAATATGGAGGACCAAAGCGGCACAACAAATCAAAGACGAGGACTAAAAATCAATTATAAAATAATGAATACACACATATATACATACACGCATATATATACATACACGCAATATATATATATATACGCATATATATATATATACACACATATATATATATACACACATATATATATACACACATATATATATATACACACATACACACACACACACACACACACACACATATAGTATGTATATATATTAGGGCTGTCAAACGATTAATTTTTTTTAGTTGATTAATCGCATAGTAATGGTGAGTTAACTCACGATTAATCGCATGTTTAACATTCTATTTCAAATCCACTCCAATTGAAGTTAAATGAGATTATCAAATATAATGACCAGTGTTGGGTAAGTTACTTTGAAAAAGTAATTAGTTATAGTTACTAGTTACTTCTTCCAAAAAGTAATTGACTTACTAACTGAGTTACTCCACTATAAAAGTAACTAGTTAGCAGTAAAAGTAACTATTGCGTTACTTTTTCGTTTGTCGTGGTACCGAGCTTTAGCTGGCTGTAATTTAGGATAACTTCTAAGTAGATTAATTGTTGCAACAACCCCACCCTATTTTAGTATGATATGTTAGTTTAGGGAACTTTCCTGCAGGCAAACAGGTATAAGACAGGCCAAGGTGCCATTTAATTAAATTGCATTTATTTTTATCCATTGATCAAACAAACAGATTACAAAACTTGCAATTGAAAGAGACTATTTTAAAATAATTAGTTCCCAAAGACACACACGAGCAACACTCACGCTTGACAGTCAAGAACCAGGGAGAATACAGTGCGCAGAGCGCTGAGTATGTGAACGGAGCAATCGCTTGCTGCTGTTATTATAATAGCTAAATCCATGCTTGCAGCCCGTGCAAAGCTTGCACTCACTCACAGCCGCTAACAACAACCAGAGCGGCCACGGAGGAGGCCATCTCACACGCAGCATTCTGAGTGATATTCTTATGGATAAATGGGCGGGTCATTCGGACATGCGTTAATGCGTAAAAAAAAAATAAAGCGTTAATAAAAAATGTAATTAACGTGAGTTAACGCGATATATATATATATAAATAAAATTACATACATACATACACACAGTTTTCGGCCAAATGCATGTTTTACACCTGTACTTATTTCACCGCTGATGTGACCATCTCCTTTTGAGTCCTATTTAAAGCGTTGTAGCTCTTGTCTTGGAAGAGAGAGGCCAAATGTCTGTGCAAAATAAGAAGTAAGATAATTACTGCAGCCATACGCGCTTAAGATCCAGGGCATGTTTGTACGCTTCAAGACGCAGCTTGATGAGGTCATCATCCGTGTGCCGGTAAACGCTTCAGGAGCGCACAGGCACACGGAAGCATTATTTTATCGGTTTTAAGCATAGACTGTATATATTAATGGACCGAGTCACGCCTATCTGAATGTAATCTGATACCGATATTACATTTTTATGCTAATATCGGCCCGATAATATTGGTGGGCCGATATTATCGGACATCTCTAATTCGTATGAGTTCTAAAAAGTCCAAATCGATTGTTCTCTAGTGAACTTTGTGTCAAAGCTACCTGGTCAGGTAACTAATCCTCATTCAACAAAGGCGCTTTGAGATGTAGGCTGAGATGCGGCTGACACAAAAAGTTGCAGGTTGCTGCCTTCCGAGGTATGACCTCCCACTCACTCTGAACACTGACTCACGCGCTCTCTGCATTCAAACAGTAGTTTAGATTTCTCTTTGTTTCTTTGTGAGAAAAGAGGAAGGCTACTTCATCTTGGTTAATGGAGTCTGCGCATTGCTTCCTGATTTCAATCCCCTCCTTGATGGTTCCCATTTCCCCCCAACCTGCCAGGTCTAACAAGATAATAGAAATGATATACTTCAATTATATTAATAGTAATTAATCGTATAAAATGTAACGTTTTAAATGTATTAAAATTTAATTTTTTGACCAGGGACAACAGTTAATGTGTGAATGGGTCTTGGTTTTTACTGTTAGTGTAGCAGCATTCATCAGTGACAAAATGGCAAACTCCCATTTCACACCGTGAGAAGTCAAAAATATGACAGTAACACATGGTTTTGGAGATAAGTAGACTAGTCTACAGTTTGTAAATGTAGAACATTCATTTTCTCTAAGTATTCTCACAATGACATTTCTGTAAGTGTTTGTTCATTTACTTTTTGTGCAATACTTTTTGCATACTACTGCATACTTCATCCACAAGAAAAATCCTTTAAGATCTTTCCAGGAGAACAGGGAAGGAGCATGGGTGCGCTGAAAAAGGTGACATACCAAAAATTAAAATAGAGTCCATTCATCCATCCATTTTCTTCCCCTTAATCCAATTCTGGGTAAGGGGGGGTGGCAGTCAGAGCTGCACCCAGTGCACACAGCACCAGGCCCTCAATGATCCTCCTGCAGGTGTCCACAAAATAGAGTTTTTAACCATATTACTTGTTCCCTCATAAAAAAACAGACCTGCAGATGTTTTCAATAGCAGGACATAAGCTAGCATCGGAAATGGGGGCGCACGATAGGTGCAAAATCATTGACACAGAGGCAGACCAACTGTTGTTGTACAGTAGAAAATGCATGGTGACTCTGTATCTGGGTAGGCTTCCTCCGGGTGCTCCAGTTTCCCCTACAAAAAAAACCCTAGCTCCGATAGTCCTTGAGACTGTCCCTGGGCGCTAAACTACGGTGACCGCTGATCCTGGAAGAGGCCCTAATGGCATTTAAGGATGGGTCAAATGCAGTGGACGAACTTCCCTACGGTACAAGAAAGTATAACTTAAGCTTTTTCCATCCACGTTAATACAAGAAGTTTCTGGTGCAACGTGCAACTCCGCCCCGATCTTTCTCATAGTGTCTCAAACCTGTATTGATAAGATGTAATGTTAACAATTCACATTACATCTGAGAAAAGCACACTGTGCTCAGAGCAGCTGCCTTAAAATAAAATGAAATACATTACACAAGGTAATGTTTGCTTGTGTTCAAGTTTCGAACCAGGAAGGGGACAAACATGGCTGTCCTCCAGACGCTTTGAAGCAGGCAATTGTGATCTCTGAACTGGTACATCCCACACTGTCAGGAGGCCCTGTTTCACCGCAAACGTGACGTCTGCTAGATTTCTCGACAGAACTTCAATAGGCGATGCTGCATGTTGTAGAGCAGAAGCAATCAATCACAAGGTAGCAGACCAATCGAACGAATAGTTGTAAAGTGCTTTTCACCGGCTTTCGATTTTTGGTTGCTTTACGGACCCTGGAGTAGAAATTGAATTATTGGAGATTGATATCCTCCTTATTCAGAGGAAAATAAATCTGTCTCACAGTTTGAGTGTGTGTAGTGTAAGTGTGTATTTGTTCATGTGGGTGGTATGGGTGGAATTTGTGTAGCTTGGATGGTGGTGTTTCAACAGCGCACAGCCAAGTTCCTTTGATTGACAGGCCAGGTCGCAAAATGAAAACAGCACATTCCTGCACCGTGTCTTGAGTGTTTGTGTGTGTGACTACGGCTGGTATTTATTACAATATGGAGGCGTAAATCAGTTTTACACAGATATTAGTGAAGATTGGGATTCATAATGGGGTGAAAAGCAGGTCATTGAAGATATATTATTTAAGTTGATAGTTTTAAATGTGAGACTGTGTGGGTGAACTCTAATTTTAATCAGATAAAGCTGAAGAAGACAACACCATTTCCACTCTCTGTCATATGTGTCCAATCGGGGTCACCGGGCTCTGGTCAGTCAACAATGAACCTCATTTGTGAGAATAACAACAGAACACATGACAAACAGAGAGCTTGTGGACTTAACCAGAGCTGCACATGGGGCACTGAGGCGGCTCGAAGTGGCCTTGAAGAGCAAGCTGGAGTTGTTGCTCCATGACAAGAGAATAAATAAACAGGTCCCATATTATGAAACAGCTTCACGCGTCAACTTCAACTGCCGTAACAGTGCCACGAGAACCCAGAGCATTAGATATTACTGCACAAACTTCAAACGTTTCAAACCTGTCCATATCTGTAGACTGTCACAATGAGGTGTGCAGTGATTGGAGCATCAAAGATATCAGAGCAGAAGCATGTTACAGCACCTGCCTCTTGATAAATTCAAGCTACTGCAACACACCAAAGCTTTCTTTTTTCAACCTTTGATTGATAAAGGGCTCAACACAAGAATATAAGATCACACTGATTAGCTATCTCAGTGTTTGGCATAAAAGTGCACAATGGATTGTCTGTTTGGGAGGATATTCTTGGGTTTCAAAGGACGTTGGGGCAGTGCCGCGAATGACATACGTGGGACAGGACTGGACCGGACGTGACGTACCCTGGCGGTGCAGTCTGCCGGTTTTATACACGGAGACACAGAAGAAGAAGTAGCACAGTCAAAATGCCATCTTTTTGTGCGGTGTACGGTTGTAGCAACTGCGCGATTAGAGAGAAAGACAAGAGTTTCTTCAGTATTCCAACTAGGGCTGGGCGATATGGCAAAAAAAAAAAATCTCCGATTTTTTCACACCAAATCCGATTTTCGATTTTAATCGATTTATTTTTTTCTATTTAAAAACAAACTACAACTGACAAGGAAATAGATTTTCCTTTATGCAGTTTAATCTAAATCCCCATGGAGCATAAGTGTAACAGGAATTAAGCCTTAAAACATGCTTGTAAACGAGATGGCTCTGCCATTGTAAACAGTGAAAATGTAGCTCAACAGTTTTATAATAACTTCACTTACAATGACACTATGCACCTTCAAAATAACTTAAATCACACAAACAAGGCCCATCGCAAATATATCAATCCTATTAAACACATGCATTATTTACATGAAATATCACATTTTTAAAACTGATTAGTCAAAATAGAAATGTTGTAACAGACAGTCTTTTCCAAAAGCCTCCTCGGGTTTTCATGCTTGTTCTTTCAACTGTGCTGTAGTACAACACTCGGTCCAGGTGGTGGCGCTAATACTAACTTCAGTGACTGTGCGAGCTTCCTGTTTACATTCTGATGCTGTAGCTAACAGCTACTGTAGCAGCTACTGTAGCTAACAGACAGCGGGGAACACGTTGTTTGTATCAGAGCAATGAGAGCAATGTGTGAGACGTGTCTTTCCCCAAAGTGCAGCGGCTCAGTGGGACACGAGTGTGTGCGCGCCACGGACACGGGAGTGCGCTTTGGAATAACGAGCGTGAGAGAGCGTGAAAGATGTGGCGTACGACCGGAGCCTGTGTGTGTGTGTTTTGGCGATTAAATAAAGTCTGATTCTTGAACGTTTGAAGTGTTATTGCAACAGCACCAACTGTGAGAGCGAGCATCAAGCCAGAGGGAGACTGTTAGCATTAGGTTAGCTTCAAAATGACTGCTCAACACCATAGACCCGCGGTTAGCGCGTTAGCGCTGTAGTTCTGCGCTGGAGAAATAAAAAATCGAATTTTTAAAAAAAGAAATCGCCCTAAACGTAAAACTCGAATTAATGATTAAAATCGATTAATCGCCCAGCCCTAATTCCAACTGTGGTCTCATATAAAGGAGTACATTTTGAAAAAAAAAATCACTCGAATGAGGCGGGCAAGGTGGATCAAGAAATTATTATTTTTTCCAAAAAATATTTTTTAGTACTCCCTTAGAATTGAGTGTCCCCCTCCCTATTGAGACTATTACGACAACCGTACACCGCACAAGATGAGAGCCTTCTGACTCCAAAACAGATATGATTCTCATGATTAATGACACATGTAAATCTTAAGACCTTTTTAGTTCTGTGGCCACATGTTACATAACCAGTGAGATTACCTCGAAACGGTGAGTTCTGAAAACTCAGATCAGACTTTCTGATTGGTAAAAACGTTGGAGGGCTGGACATAGAGAAAAACTACTACTGACATCAGTTAAAGAAGTATTGGAAAAGAGCATGGTTTGTTAATGCCTTTTGACGGATTAGGGCCATTTAATGATGACTTAGCATGCAAATATTACATAATGCTACTCTAAGTTTAACATCCATTTTGTTGCGTTCATGCAATTGTAGAAAAACAGTAAATATATCTGATTTTTGGCTCAGAGTTCACGCACTACAGCACTGTCAGTTCGTATTGATCACGTTACAGGCTGGAGTTAGCTGGAGCCTTTAATGGTCCTTTTTTTTCACCGTCTTTACAGAGGTTTTTGAAGTCTGAAAATAGGTGCTCAGATATTTTGATGAATGAATCCTTCACGTAAATCAACAGTGAACATCAACAGTGTTTTGCGCTTTCCTTCCTCATTGGCAATGAAAGAAAATGCTTCAGTTCATTCTCCCTTGAATTCTCGATTCTTATCGACTCCTTATTTAACTCGTCGGTTTGCTTACAACAGCAGGCACCTGGCACAGTGCCGCATCGCATGATATGACAGAAATGTTGAAATTAAATATTTCTTATGCACATTTTCACAGCACTGAAAAACGTTACGAATGTTTTTCCTCCTGCAGAAACCACATTAAAACTAGAAATAATACAAAAGTTTTGGCAGGAAGTTGCAAAATAGTGTCCAAATTACGTTTGCACCAAAAAAAACTATTTTAGGACCCTATGCAGAAGTACGACTTCAGAGAGTCAAAAGACCTCTCTCAAGACCATAAATGTTGGTACAGTGCCTTGCGAAAGTATTCGCCCCCTCTGAACTTTTCAACATTTCGCCACATTTCAGGCTTCAAATATAAAGATATAAAATTTAAATTTTTTGTCATGAATCAACAAGTGGGACACAATCATGAAGTGGAACGAAATGTATTGGATAATTTAAACTTTAACAAATAAAAAACTGAAAAGTGGGGCGTGCAATATTATTCGGCCCCTTTACTTTCAGTGCACTCACTCCAGAAGTTCAGTGAGGATCTTTGAATGATCCAATGTTATCCTAAATGACTGATGATGATAAATAGAATGCACCTGTGTGTAATCAAGTCTCCGTATAAATGCACCTGCTCTTTGATAGTCTCAGGGTTCTGTTTAAAGCGCAGAGAGAACCATGAAGACAAAGGAACACACCAGGCAGGTCCGAGATACTGTTGTGGAGAAGTTTAAAGCCGGATTTGGATGCAAAAAGATTTCCCAAGCTTTAAACATCTCAAGGAGCACTGTGCAAGCAATTATATTGAAATGGAAGGAGTATCAGACCACTGCAAATCTACCAAGACCCGGCCGTCCCCCCAAACTTCAAACAAGGAGAAGACTGATCAGAGATGCAGCCAAGAGGCCCATGATCACTCTGGATGAACTGCAGATAACTACAGCTGAGGTGGGAGAGTCTGTCCATAGGACAACAATCAGTCGTGCACTGCACAAATCTGGCCTTTATGGAAGAGTGGTAAGAAGAAAGCCATTTCTCAAAGATATCCATAAAAAGTCTTGTTTAAAGTTTGCCACATGCCACCTGGGAGACACACCAAACATGTGGAAGAAGGTGCTCTGGTCAGATGAAACCAAAATCGAACTTTTTGGCCACAATGCAAAACGATATGTTTGGCATAAAAGCAACACAGCTCATCACCCTGAACACACCATCCCCACTGTCAAACATGGTGGTGGCAGCATCATGGTTTGGGGCCTGCTTTTCTTCAGCAGGGACAGGGAAGATGGCTAAATTTGATGGGAAGATGGATGGAGCCAAATACAGGACCATTCTGGAAGAAAACCTGTTGGAGTCTGCCAAAGACCTGAGACTGGGACGGAGATTTATCTTCCAACAGGACAATGATCCAAAACATAAAGCCAAATCTACAATGGAATGGTTCACAAATAGACGTATCCAGGTGTTAGAATGGCCAAGTCAAAGTCCAGACCTGAATCCAATCGAGAATCTGTGGAAAGAGCTGAATACTGCTGTTCACAAACGCTCTCCATCCAACCTCACTGAGCTCGAGCTGTTTTGCAAGGAAGAATGGGAAAGAATTCCAGTCTCTCGATGTGCAAAACTGATAGAGACATACCCCAAGCGACTTGCAGCTGTAATTGCAGCAAAAGGTGGCGCTACAAAGTATTAGCGTAAGGGGGCCGAATAATATTGCACGCCCCAATTTTTTATTTGTTAAAGTTTAAATTATCCGACAAATTTTGTTCCACTTCAGGATTGTGTCCCACTTGTTGAAAAATTACATTTTTATATATTTATGTTTGAAGCCTGAAATGTGGCGAAATGTTGAAAGGTTCAAGGGGCCAAATACTATCGCAAGGCACTGTATATTGTTAGCAAAGAGATTGATAGCACTCTGTAGGAAAGACATTATTATCTACGACACTCCCTTTGGAAAAGACCACATACATTTAAAACATAAACAAGATCAATTCAGCAAAATATGGGACCCATTCATCAAATATATTGCAACAACAGATTTAACAAATAATGGAATAATAATAATGGAAGAGACTGAACACAATTAAATTGTTTATTTCTTTTACTCTGCTGCCCTAAAATAGAAATAAATAAACACCAAAGTGCAAAACTATTTATAACTAAATTGGAATAGATCCCCAAATGACAATTTTTGAAAACCATATTCCTGATATTTTAAATGTATGTAATTGATTTGTGTTGTTTGTTTTTGTTTTGTTCTGTTTTTGAAATGTAAAATTCAATAAAAATATTGTTGGCAAAATAAAACCTAGAAATTAAATATACCCCTCCATCAGTTTCAGGTTGACTTTACACAAAACGTTTACTCTTAAAACACACACATATCACAACATGGAACCATCAACATCTCGCCTCAAATTGCAGAAGTGACATCTGTGTCTTAATTTTATCCGTATTTAAACTTTTTAAACAAATCTTGGCCACGGGACTTCTCTTGCCCATGGCCATTTTGAAAAAGCTCCATAGAAGGCAAAAGTGGTGGAGATACGCGTGACAACATCCGTTAATATTAACAGTCGTGTGAGACGCACAGCTTTGCATTTCATCATAAACAGCGGATTTCGAGTAGGCAGTGCAAACCGACGTTACAAAGACGATCCTGATTGGTTCATTCTATTTTGAAGGAGTTTGCATTGCCCTCGATCCCAGACGATGGCGGACCTACAAGGATCTGGCGAGAGTCAGGTTACGCTTTACCTTGAACTGTAGATGACTGTTGAGCAGCAATAAAAAAATATATATATATTGAGATTTTATATGTCATTTTATCTAATCATTTGAGATTTCTGCATTAGACCTTTTTTATAAATAATGGCAAACCTCATTGAAAGATGGGCCACTTTGTCCTCTATGCAGCGATCCACATATAGCAGGGTTATTACTTGCAGTAGTAGAAGAGTTCTCTTCCTGTAGCTGCCGACATACTGTATCCTCTGGGCCTTCAACACACCATTTGTGCAACCATTATCTCATCATTTGAACACAGGTGGCTAAAACAGCGCCACAAGAAGCACTGTTTATCTCTTTATTCGCTTTTTCTTGTTGCCACGCAGTCTCTAGTGAGGATGCTTGGTTAAGACCAAACCAATTCTTTGCACATATTAAAAGAGTGAAAATCTCTCAATTTAGTTTTGTTTTATTGCGTTATTGAAAATGTCACTATAATTAATCATAAATGACCATTGAAATAATGAATTATACCATTTGCTGGTAAGAAGACTTCAGTGACCACATTTCAATATTTGTCAAATAAAACATGTCTTTTGGTGTCAAGAATAGGCCCACGATTCATATAAATGATTTTCAAAATCTTGCACCATGGACTTTCAGGTCTTGCACAGTAGGTGTGCAGTGATTCTATTTCTGCAGCACCAGAGGACGGCAGCCAGCAGTGCTGTGGATGGCAAGATGATGATTAAGGCCGGGAAATTCTATCAATTTTGCGATATAAGGTTGGTTTGAGCCATGAGTATGTGTGCACATTGCACAAAGAGCAATTTATTCGGCCAGCCACTAGTGTCGCTGTAGAGAAGTTACCTGTTCTACACAGAATCAGAGCTCGAAGAAAAAGGGGACGAATGTAAACAAGACAAACCAAACCATGCCGTACATTGATGGCAATTGTTCCCAAAAGTTTCAATCGGCTTCATCAACATCACAGAATATTACAGAGTCCATTGTCTCCCATATTTGGTGGTGGAAAACGCCGGTTTTAAGCGCAACGCCGCTATCATATTCCAACCCGCAAACACCTCACAAAGGTCAGTCGAGTTGCCGAGACGTGCTGGACCTCGCGCAAAACTGAAACATATGTCATCATCACGACGCATTTTATCAACAAAGAATGAGGGCTCATTACGTATGTTTTACAAACCAGGGACATGCCCAAAAGCCACACTGAACACATGTAAGCTCCAGTTTACACTTTTTCAATAAATAGAATTTTTTTTCTCAACACATCTTTGATTTAAAAGCTGTAGACTCTCCGTCAGAAACATATATTGTGTAATTGATGTTTAGTTTAATTATTGGATTATTTTATCTAAGTAAAATGGAAGATTCACAAAATCACTCAGTCCCCTTTAAATCTTCCAGAAAATGATAGTACATTGAATTATATTGAATTGCATTGTTAGCAGAATATCATCATATTTAATGTATCATGAGCTGAATATTGTTTATTGCAACAGGCCTTAATGATGATGATGCACTTTTCGGCAGACGGAAGATTGTAGTTTGTTTAAGAATCCATCAAGACTTCATCAGACTTATTTCAAACTCTTATTTCAAATCACAATTTAACATAGCAACAAAACATCAACAAGATACTGGAAACACCAGTTCAACAATAATTAGAGACATTTGACAAAGAGGTTGGGAAACGGGCAGTGCAATTGAATATTAAAACATTGCAACCATTTTTAAAGCAAAAATCTTTTAGGCAAACATGACTTTCTGCTCACTGACCTCACAAATGTCATAACTTCAAAAGGAAGGGCAGAGGTTATCAGGCTATTGTTGTTACTGTAACCACATTCAGGGTTACATTTTGTAGTTTTATAATGAGACACAGCGTCTACTGAGAACAGACACAAGTGGATGTGAAATTCTGAGTGCATATCTGAGTTTCATAAACAAGACAATGTGAATAGGGCCACAATGCCATGTACAAGACAGTGACCTTATTATCATGTGCAAAGCCTTGGATACAAGATCATGCTCTGTAACTTCAGTGATATTCTTCCCTCTCTCCTACTTTATCAGTCACAATTTGACAATATACCTTCACATGCATTCTAAAAATAGCAATCCACCCATTGTCAGTTTCATGGAAGGATGTGGAACTCCTCGGCGAGGATTTGTGGACCCCGACCCACAACTCTTGAAAAAAAATGGGCGTCTAGAGACAAATCTTCAAAGTTACTAGGCGAGGCTGGATCAATAGTATATTTAAAAAAAAAAGGTTAATAAGGTTTTTTTTTAATGTTCTTGGGGTAGAAAACACATGGTTATCATTAATGGCCTCGTCTCAACCGAAACAACCGATACAAATCTTTATTTGTAGAAATCAGAGGGGAGTTATTTAGGAGTAATTGAGTTATAAAAAAATGGCTATTCTCCTGTTGTACTCTGCCAATATGTGACTGCAGGGAGAGCACATTGGGCAGACTTTGTGTTTTTTAATCAGTCACCAAGTGGCACATCAGGGCCAGGCTGAAGGCAATAATTGGAGAAAAACTTGGGCAGGTTTTAAAATAATGGATCACTAAGTAAACAAGGAAAGGAAGTGTACATTCAGCATCTTTTAATCTCAATGAGATTTATCCAAGTTAGACACAGTGCCTAAAGTATTCAAACCCAATTACATTTTTCACAAACAAAGATATCTTATTTGCATTTTAAGTGGAATCCAAGAAATTGTAACAAGAGAATTTTAGAACTGGTGTTCTCGGTTCGTTGTCACAATTGTCAAGGATTCAAAGCCACCGCTGTGCAGTGGGCCTCAGAGCCACTATTACACATGTCAAATAAACACAGTTCTCCTGATGCACAGTGGAACCGCTTTAGGCTCACTTCGGACTTTGGAAGAACAGCACCAGTTGCACTGTAAACGCCTTGCGAGACATTCTAATGTTTGTTTAACTTCCTCTTTTTCTTACTATACAAACAAAATTACATTCCAGACCAACTAACTCAATTTAAGTCAATATCCATGTCAATCTGAAGCTTTCAGCTGTTTAGCTAATGATTTTTCCTTAAAAAATGATTAACTTATCCCATTTGGAAGATTTATTTGCAGCTGGTAGCTACTTACACACTCAAATGTCTACAGAATGTCTACAACTATCAAAACGTTGAATATATAGCTCCCAATTGTGAAAACGTTACTCTGCTAAGGGTTGACAACACCATGTTGTAGTTTCCAAATTCTAAGACAACTGACACTGGCTGTTAAATGCTTAAATGACACATGGAGCTACGAAGTCATCCACAGAGATGTATTTTTATAGTTAGCAGGAGAGCCTGCTTAACTATGAAGCAGTGTGTGGAAATTAAACAAACTGTGATGGCACTGCAAACAGCAGACTGAGATTGCCACTGCTGTGACGCACAGAAAACCACTGTCAATATTCAGCACAGAAAGTTGGACCTAACCAGGTTCTGGAGCATTATATGAAAATGATATGGCCAAAGGTAGGACCAGCACCAGCAGAACACTGTTGTGGAAAAAATTCCAATACAAAACATATTGCATTTAAGCTAAAAATTCAGAAACAAAAAACAAGCCATGCACACTTTGCTGGCAATTGCAGTAATACAACTACAAATGTGCATTTTGCAAATTATTCATGAATTGGCAGCAGCAAAGAATTTCCCTTGTCTATTAACTGCACATTTTACATCTTCATTGGAAAACAACCAGAATTTCACTGAATGTTGGCAAGAATCAGGCTTTTTTTACCCCTCTATGACTGCCTCCGAACACAAACGTACATTTCATCACAACATTATGCAGGCTTAGTTCTGCTTGGCATTATCAATAAAATACTGTGTTGAATTAATTTGGTAGCAGGACACATTCCAGACTTTAACTCAGCTTCTTAAACTACAATTACAAAACAAACTCAGACATTTTCAAAGCTGGGAATGCAATCACTGAGGTCGTAACCAGTTTTTAACATCTACTGGTAAGTACAAAATGCAAGGAAAATCTGATCTTTAAAAAAGGTGGAAAATTTTAGTCTTAATAGCAGTGACAAAAATCTTCTTGTCAATTTGGATTTGACATTTTAAGTCAACAGATTAAAAAAATGCCGCACTGGCAACAGAAGCCCACAAACAGAACAATTACTAAAATGAGCTGGCTTGTCTCAACATGGCCTTTTGTGAGGAAAAGACAAACGGATGAGTCCTTAAAACTAAGCCACTGTCCATACATGACTATTTGGGAGTGGCTGGCAGCTCAGGTATGCTACGCCAAATACGTGACATAATGCAGATTAGCTCATGAGGAAGAAATTTTACTACAAAATGGCTGCAATTTGAGATACATTGGGCTTGAGTATTACAAGAATGTAAATCCGTTTCTGCAGGATATTTGTTGTGCCAGATTACTTCATTATAAAATGTAGGAAATCCAGAGTGTTTGAAACAACTGAAGAAAGCTATCTATAACAATATAAAAGCAGTCACAACAGTTCTTCAGAGTCTATACTAAGCGTGAGAATTTATTAAGCTGTAAACCAAAAAGAAGTGGTGCTGCAAAGACGAGAGATCTGCTAGAGGGCAATTTGTCAGCGAAGAATTTCCCTCTTGAACATTCATCCTTCAGCCAAAGAGGAGGTGGATTTTGTTATTCTGTGCCCTATAATGTCATTTTTGTCTCCACTTGGTTCATTTTCACATTCTGATCTGCTCTTATCTAGACAGTCTCGCTCACTCATTTCAATGTGATTTAAGAGATAACATTTGTGATGAGTGGGGAGGGTGCCGATCACACAGATGGTCATGGTTCCATTACTGCAATGCCAAAACTACTTGTCAGATAATATTAGGTGATAATATTTCAACATTTGAAATTCTGAACTACAAACTAAGTTTTTGTATTTAATATTCACAACTAGCTTTTCAAAAAATACATTTTGAAGAGCTTTTAACCAAATCATAATTGCAGCCTCTTCGCATTTATCCCATAAAAAGTTATCAATAAAAGTTCCGAGATATTTTTTGAATCCCAAACTAATGGGCAAGCGCATATCAAAATTATAATTTGAAAAGATAAATCCTTTTGATGAATTTTGCAATTATAAATGTTTAAACAGTAATATTTATCCATTGGTGTCATAGATTACAAATATAGAGCGGAGGAAGCAGCACGGAGATAGCTGGTATGATTGATGATTCCATTAACATCAAGCAATCTCTATTGAATGGCTGCAAGCCCTTTTTATGCTTTAAATGGAAGACACATTTACCGGTATGTTAATTCTTGAGCCCTGGGAATTATGAGCGAGACCCTGAAAGGCACCCTGCCCTGTAAATCCATCAGCTCCACCGGCCGGCAGCAGCAGAACAGCCCTGTCAGGAGTTCCTGTTGTGATGGCAACTTGTTAATCAGTATCTACATGCATTGTAAGCAGTCCCTTTTGACTTCAGATTAAAGTTGGAATTATCTTTTTATTAGATTATTTTAAAGCATCAACTGAGAAGAGCATTACAGTCAAAAAAAAATCTTGAACCAGAAGTTTATTTCTACATTAAGCAGACAGGTCGGAAAAATTACGGTACAAAAAACCAAACGTGTCAAAAGCTTGGTTGAAAGTTGTCCAATGTTTTACAATATTACTGTAAATCTATCAGAGACCAGGCAAATAGAAGTGAATGGCTTACTTGCAACATGCTTTCAGTCTTCATAGTACATAACAAACAGGGAAAGAATAAGCACGCAAAAACAGCTATTTCGAGATCAAATTAACATAAGATGAAAGGACTGAATATCAAAAATAATACACACGTGAATACCAAGGATCTGTTCCATTTCATACAACAGAGAGAGAACATTAAAAATGCAACTTGAGTCCACCAGTAATGTCCATTGGAGAGGGGTATGCCAATTATCTCTGCTGTGCTCACTACAAATAGTTTGAGACAGTGTAGTTGGGGTACCTAACTTTCAAACTACAAAAAATGATACTTATGTCATAAAATCCACCTAAGAGAACTTGCTCTCAAAACACAATGCATATTATATTATTTGTATCTTGTGTCACATATTTAGATCAGCTTTTTTACAGACAGAACAGTGAAAAAGAGGGGACCACTTAACTCAAAGGCAATGCAAAAAAAATAGTTTTCTAATAAGACAAAGATTTTATTTGACTTATACAAAACTGTTTGTGTTGGGATAATATAGTCTTGATGAAACACAAAAAAAGTTAGATACCCCAGATTAAGTAATGTTAATAAAAGGAAAATTGTGGAGCTCTTACCCGTATGTCCTGTAACTTTTTACTTTGATATATTCCAAGACACTAAAAAGAGGAAGAAAAAAAAGTCAGGCACTTTTAACTACTCGTTATATCAAACAAAATAGACCAAAAACAGTAGATTTTGAAGCTTAAAAAAAAAAAAAAATACACCTGAGTATCCTCTTGCACTGACCTGGCTCCAGTCGCGAGGCTCGTCACGTGGACAGCGACACCTAGCTTAGCCCGCTATCTCCCGATGCAAACTTTTTTAATTAAATGCAGAGAAAGTTTATCCGGTAGTAAATGGCGGTATTCTGAGCATTGTTGCTGAAAAGTTGTGACGGCTCCCCTCCCTCTGTGTGATCCTGGTGCTGCTGCTGGGGGAGTGCCTCGCAAACAGTCTATGGTGGTTACCTGACTCCAATCATTCTAGTCCAGCCTCCAGACTACATGCTAACACCAGCTAGCGGCTAACTTTGGCTAACTCAACTGCCAAGCTAATTACTGATTCCGTATTGTTGATGTCTACTGGACTCAGAGCAGTGGCAGCAGCACATGGGCGTACCCGATGGCGTATCCAAACAGCTTTATTTTTGTCTGCCCTCCTGGTGGCGATTAATTATTCATGATCTCTCAATGTAGACATCATTTAAAGCTGTGGTATCTAACTTTTTGTGTCATAAATAGTAATGTCCCCGCAGAGAGAGTTTTGTAAAAGTACAATGTTTTAAACAATCTAACCCACAATGCTCTCTTTGTGTTATTAGGAAACATTTCATATTTTTCATACTTGTTATAAGAAAGAGCTTTTCATTTTTCTGCCTGCAAAGCTGATCTAATGTGACAATGACAACAAAAAATGCATGTGAAAACCCTTGATGGAACCAAACTGTTATCAGACCAAGTTAGATTGAAAATTAGATAAAGTGCTGTCCCCATTATCATGTCTTCCTTGGTGTCAGAAATTGTAATACTAGCAACCAGTAGAAGTGAGGCACACTATGGTGTTAATAGAGGGAGGGACTGAAACATACTATAATCTACCAATTATTTGCGTCTACAGTGCTGTCCGATGATTCTGCAGACACTGTCTTATTGTTTTGCATGTTTGACAAAGCTTTATGCTTTTGTTTTCAACAATTGTTTCTGTTTTTCCCCAGAGTGCTATGTCTTGTCACATAATGAAGTCGGACCGTCAGTCAATGGCCATTGCCCAGGTGAGACTACAAGATACATTTTCCATGTTTACTGGTGGAGTGTCTATCACCTGCATGTCTCATTATATCATGAGTTTATGCAAATCGGTCTGAGATGTATGTAAATATATATCGATACCTTGACTCACCCTGTTGCATTCAAATAACAATTACCGTAATTTCCGGACTATAAGCCGTTACTTTTTACTAGTTCTTCGAACTCTGCAGCTTTTATACCAAAGCGGCGATGTGTGTATTGTTTTTTATTTGTGTCATAGTTGTCAGATCAGAGTTTGACTCATTATTTTGACTCCATTATTATTTTGATTGCAAAACCCCTTTGTTAGCAGCGTAATAAAACAAAATGGCAGTCTACAAAAAAAATTGTCAGTCGCAGCCCTATATCAAATTTTGGCTTAGGGCTAGTTGTGAGATGGTCAATGAAAAAAGGGATTAATTTTTATGGCACTGCAGTTGGAATGTCCTTGGCTGTGTACGGTATAAATGAGCACATCGACTGACACGGCATTCTCTGAAGTGTTCACATGACCAGAGATATACTGAGGCAGTCGTGCAAACATATCACACTGCTCTCCGTGGACAATTTGGCCAACTGCCTTTGTACTGATAAAAGAGGTGTTTGTTATTCTCCGACAACAAAGACTGTATTCCTTTGTACCCGTGAACCCATGCGTTGGAAGCGCTTCTCTTTGTCTGCTTTCAAGTGCAGTGAATGTTCCCCATACAGTTTGAAGCTGTTTTATTGTTCAAAGTCCATAACTCAGTGTCAAATAGCCCATGTGAGACATATGACCGGAATGGGGTCACTTAAGGGTGTGACTGTAAATAATAGAATCTCCCATCCTCTAGAAAAAAACAAACAAAAAAACTTGGTTCAGCTTGGTTATTATTTGTTTAACGTTCCTTTGAACCAGGAATATGTCATTGAGATTATAGCATGTTTTTAAGAGTTGTATCATTTCTCATTCCATGTATTTATAACATATCCAGCAAGTGAAAATAATGACATATTATTAAAACAGTAAAAAAAAAAAAAACACTAAATTAATAAGAAAAAGGTCTGTTTTGTGTTGAATAAAGAAAATATAGACCTATATTACACAGTGGCTTGTATTCTTTCTTTCCCCATTGAGGGATTTGTCCCATTTTTGGCCATATTTTGAAGATTGTTGATGATAACACAAAAACAGGTTAACACCAATCTGTGGTTGTGTGTTGCCACATATTGTCTAATACTGTAAGTGTGATCTCTATTTTCAAATTATAACATAAACGAGCCACTTGGGGATGATCTCAAATGTGGAGTTTGTGCAAGGCACTCCAGGAATTTTGGAACAAGAGGATTTTGCCAATTATAATGGGCAGCTTTACCATCAGAGAAAATAAAGAACCTTATCTACAATAACAAAAAACAGTCCAATTGTCATAGTATGAGTAAACCTCTAACCAGGGGAAATTGGGGAGTTTCCATCGCCTTTATAATTTGGAATAGAACACACATTTATTTGACTATGAATGGCTACACACGACCACAAAAATAATGAGTGAAAATCGCTGTTTTGGTAACCATTATTATCTCTGAAATACATCATTTCTATCTTTGTGTATGTATGTATGTTACTGTTTGTCCTTGAGTTGAAATCAATTCCTCTTATCCAGCTGTGTACTTCACCGTAGTTCAGGGGAAACATATTTGTTTGGTGACATCATTCAGGATAAAAATACTTCCCGACTGTATAATATGAGTTCATGGCTGATAATGAAGAACTCTACATTCTCAAGAAATACATTGCACATTTTCATATGCTCTTGCAGCATCCATGAGCCACTGTTACTCACAGACTGTACAAAAATACATGTTTGACAGCATAACAAATAATTGCTCATGGTGTTGCTCTAACCAGACATTTACAAATAAATAAAATAAAACAAAATAAAGTATGAAAGTACAATGAGACTCAATTGTGTCTAATCATCTAGTCATTAAGCATTTACATAGGTGATTTTTTTGTTCTCAGTACGTAGACTGTAACAAAATGTGTAGCATTTAATCACTGGAAAATTACATGTGGATTAACAGCAGGGGCTGGGTCAGAGCTGCTTTGAATTTCACCCGTTACTATAGGAACTATAGTCACATCTGTGCCATAACAAAGCTTAATAATGACAATGTTCTTTCAAGGCTGGGATCCATGCAGTTTTCATTTTGCTACTGATGATTACATTTGATTTATTAACCTTTGCACTAAAAGTGCTATTACCTTTAATTGCCCAACTTAGGAGCACTGCAATTTTACAAACGTTATCCTTTTCTTTCACTTGCATTTCACAATCTGACTGTTGACCATTCTCTCCATGCAGTTCAGTGATGTAGTGGAATCAAAGTGCTTTATGTGGACCATGTTCTTATGTGACACACTCGGACTATCCCACTGTTCTTTTCTCTCTCTTCCCACTCTCTTCTCTCCTCCTCCTTGCTTTTTCGTCTCTCACACACATCCTCTCTCTCCTCTCATCTCTCATGCTATCCTTGCATCCGCCGGCAACTGCACGATGCAGCCTCTTTCTTTGAGCCGTGGATTCTTCACTTGACTAATTATCCTTGAAGTGCCACAGAAGCCCATTATATTTAGCTTGCTGACCTACTGATGAAGTGGAGACCCACATCAGCTCGACTGGCAGGGGGTAGGAGCCTCACACTGGACAATTTCTCTATCTTTTCTATTCACATATAGAACAGAGGGATTTCACGCTGGCACATCGTCGTAAGTGCGGAGCGCGTCGCTTCAAAAGAAAGCAGAAGGAAGCGAACAGAGGAGCACTGAGAGCACAAGGCGACTTCATCATGTTCATTTTCTGCAAGATAAAAACCTACTGAGAGGAATCAGCAGAGAGGTGAGAGTTCTCCAGAGCAGTGATTTTAACCTTCTCTCTCAGCATAAATATGTCCATGCATGTAATCATCATGACCCATATTAGTGAAGCTGTGGTGCAGCACAGCTGGAGTCTGCTCCTGGTTTTCTTCTCATTCGTTTTTGCTGTCATGTCAGAACTCGGACATGCAGCCACTTGTTGGCACAACATCTGACTTGTGTAATGACTGCTGTAATGACGGATGTTTGAGTCCTGGATCTGTGTAGTACAAGTGTGTGTTTGAGTCCAGTGTGTAGGCTTTGTGTGCCAGGGAGCCAGTGAGGCGCTCTTTTGTCACAGAGTGCCAGAGCGAGGCTTAAGGATGCACATCATAGTGAATAACAGCAACACAAGAGAAAATCAGTCACAGAAACATAGAGCCTGATCGCTCCTCTGTGAGCGCAGACGGGACAATTCAGAGAGCATCTTGTCTCTCTGGCAGACGATAAGAATTTGTTATTTTTCATTTACAAATCACAGTATTTTATCCTAAATCATTTAATGTGAATGTATTTGTAAATACAATACAAAGGATATGATGGCCATAACATTTATGTTGACATTGTTATAGTAACCAATCAGAATGAGGTCCTCATTTGGGTTTCCAGTTTCTTTGGTGAAATCCTGCGCATTTAGTACAGGTGTAGTGAGGTTTAGGTTTACTACCTAAACCTTAACACTTTGTATCAGTTTGAGCAGTAGAAACATCAGAATCAGCAATGTGTTGCCAGATTTCTGGAAAAAACAATACCAGCACAGGGCTTATTTGAAATCATACATTGTACCATTATGATCACATTCTGTGCTGTGCCTTTAAGGTACAAAAGACCACACTGAAATGTGAAAATTATGATTTCATACAGAATGTCATATTTGAAGAGATAGTGTCTGGCAGCAAAATCTAAGCCTACAGTGTCCTCTATGTGTGCCTTTGGAAAATACATCCTGTGCTCTCGGACATCACAAACCAAAACCACATGATTCTTTCAATAAAGAACTATGGTAAATTAGTGAGCTTTGAGCTTTAATCCAGGATTTATTGACGTGAAAATGAGTCTCAATTATTCGGTTGTAAGAGGTTGTAGTCTGGATTATACATAAAGCAAATTCTGAGAAATCAGCAATATAATTTATTCTATTCTAAAAAAAATGAATCCAACATGACCTTAGTAATAATTAAATACAAAATAAAAAAACTGGCCTATCATAGGCCTTCCTTCCCTTTGGTCTTGTTTTTAGTCCAATTCAAAGAGAATTAAATATTATCTCCTTAATGACAAACAAACTTTCAAAAAATATAATGTGGTATAAAAGTCTAGCCTAGAATACATTTTTGCCCTGACCAAAATCTTGTTTATTATGGTTAGAACATCATTTATCAAAAAAAATAAAAACATAACAGTCCATATAATTATATTGCATAACTTTCTTATCAATATTATTACTCGTTTTTATTGCATTTCAATCTGACCCAGCTTGACAGTGTACATGTGTACTTATCTTGTGCAGTGTGTTCCTCATTCCTACTGCTCTGGTGATGCAGAAATGTCCCCACTGTGGGACAAATAAAGGATCTTTTAATCTTAATCTTTGTCAAATATACAGTAGCTTGCGTCCATAAATGAAATTCATAAGAAACATCCTTATTTAAGGTCACAGAATATATTTCCCAATAGTCATTTTCAAAAGCCCTCAGGCTGCCAAAGTTCTCGTTCTTCTCCACTTTGCTCTTCTTCTTTTTTTGCATATTAATTTTTCTCCAGTGCTGAGTTTGCTTGGTTCTCTCCTTCCTCATCACTTCTGAAAACTCTCCAAACATCTGCATCATGGCTTTGTCTCCTTCTTATCTTTATCTGTCAGCCGTTTGTTTTGATCACAGCTCCTGTGTTACCACTCTGCTTCTCCTCCTCTGCCTCAGCCTCTCCCTCCAGATTCACTGTGTGAAAATACCTACATTTCCAGTTTATCTGAGAGCCAAGTGGTTTTTTTGTGTGCATATGCATTTAGTTAGGTGGAAACTTTTTTGTTCAAGTGAAATTAGATAAAAGGAATGTAGTATCACACTATGTTCATGTTAGCATATATGTAGTTTATGTAAGATTCAAGCCTAAATAAATATTTCAGCATATTTTTGCATCAAAAGCACAATTTGTTAAATTACATGCAAAGCTACATGCATTAACAACACTAATATTATTCTTAGTTTCAATTCAATAATAACTTTCTTTTATTGGACTACCAAACTAATTACTTCCACTTTCATACAAAATAATACATGTCTTATAACTATGTCTTGTGACCCTCAGATGATGGAAAACCAGGTGTCGATGCAGCGGAGGCTTTTGAGGAACCCTCCTGGAGACAAAGGCCTGATAAAGACCAGCACCTACATCGTGCCCTGCTTCCTCTTTGTCGAGGTAATTTACTCCTCATCATGGTTTTGACTTTCTTCCTCACTCAGGCGAGATTAATGGAAAGAAACTGTTGGCTGGACTTTAGCTTAGATCACTTATAGTCTCACTCAATGATGCAGGTTCATTTTACTCTCCCTAGTTTTTTGTTGTATATATTGTTTTATGGCCTCCGTTCAGTATGTACTGGACTTATACATGCACTTTCAGGTTGTGTTGCATGTTGTTCAAGTATCTGTAAAAATCAACCAACATTTTTGACCCCTGGGTTTGTCATTTTTAGAACTTTAGAAGAAGTGTGTAAGACTGCTTTGACTGAAATTATCATCATTAATTTGCTAAATGTCGTGAAAATACTTTTTTAGATTTCAAATATTTCTTGGAATTGTTTGATGACATAGTGCTATATGTTTAACTTGGCAACACACAAACCATTACTACTGAGAGAAGGACATTGTCAGGCTGAGGGATGTTACTGCACAACCATTTAATCAACTGTCTAAATGTACTCAGACATGATAATTCCATAAATTACATTAGTATTGTAAATGTTTTATGGAGATCCAAAGGAGCAAACAAGTTCAGACTATTTGTATTGTGTGCATATTGAAGGTACGAGGTGTTTTCCAATCTCTCTGCATCTCGTTTCCTCTTCGCTGCACTCGCCTCTCATGTCAAATTAGTAACAATGAACGTCATATGGAAAATCGTGTAAATTAGCAGGCTTCTATTTACAATCCACTGACTCTTTATAGAAGTGATTGATTTGATTTAAGTGCCTCAAATGGTTAATGGCGCTGAGTTTGTCAGACACTGCACTGATAACATTGAGCTGCTGAAGAATGGATGAGTCTACTCCATTACTGACACAAAGAACTTTTTGCATGTAACCTCTTTGCTTCTAAGCTTCTCATTTCTGATCCTTCACGCCTCACTCTTCCCTTCTTGTAATCCCTAAATGACCTGGTAGAGACTCTCCGCCTCAGCTGTATTTTTAAATTAATTGGCCTAATTAAGGACGGAAACCCAATTAGACCATGTAACTGCAAACTCTCGCCAAGCTCCTCTAAGCTAACTGTACACTCCATCTGAATGAGCTCGAAAATACATATTCTGTCTTAGCGCCTACGGTGCACTAATGAAATATTAATCTTAGTGAATACTGCTGTGTATTCACTGTGTAGTACTCACTGTGTAGGAGAAGTCAAAGGTTCATCCATCCATTTTCTTCCCCTTAATCCATTTCTGGGTTGGGGGGCAGTCAGAGCTGCACCCAGTACACTTAGCACCAGCCCCTCACTGATCCTCCTGCAGGTGGTGAGTCCACAGGAGCTGAGATCTTTCAGCGGGGGCTTCAGGCAAAGTCAGGTTAAGTGTCTTGCCCAAGTACACAGCGACAGCAGTCACCATGTGAAGTAGGGCTCGAACCCACAACCGTCAGGCTCAAAGGCCAATGCGCTACCAACTGAGCCACCGTCGCCCCAGTCTTTTCCTGCAAAGGTTCATTTTTTTTGCAGGAAAAGATGTGTAATAGCAAATAAAATACATTTTGGAACAACTTTGTGCAAGTAGTCAAGTGCTGGAGTACCTAAAGTTTTTCTGCTCCACAAATACATTTTTCTTTTTTAAACAGAAAGTCTTGTTAAAGCAACTATGTGGAAAACAAAATCACACCACAACATGCTTTATCTGTATTAGAAATGTAGGATTATTGACATACTGAGAGCTGATTGGCTGAGGGAGGTTGGTCTTCTCTTGTCACTTTTCTGTTTGAAAAGGGTTATCTAGAAGATTTGAGGCCAAAAATACATGTATGTGAACCCCGGTGATAGAAGCAAAGTGTTTTGAGAGCGAGGAACTAGTGAAATTAATTTATTTCAAAGTTAAGTACTCCAGCTTTAAATATCATTCATATTTTATCCTGATCACTTAATCGTATTTTATTTCAAAAGTTTCCTTCACAAGTCTTTTCCTCAGTCAGCAGCATTACTTCCCTTTTGTCAATTATTCCCTTTGACTATCCCCTGATTCAATCCAGCCCTGTCAGATACTCCTCAATCACACTTCTCACTCATCAGCACCATTTCTCATCCTCTGCAGCACAGATCTCCCCATTACTAACTTAAAAATATCTTCTCCCTTCATCATTGCTCCGATCTCCTTATTTTTACCTTCCCGCTTGATTTCATAATCTGCAGAAGTGATGCACGCTGGTGTCTTTTAGCGTAACCTCACATTATGTCTCTTGATCATACCTCGATGACTTCATGCTGCAGTTAAATAAAGGCCTGTTGTGTTTGTGTTGTTTGTGGTGAAGCTGATGCATAGCTCCCCCCGAAGGGCACTTGCTCCTTTGTAGTTACATGAGCATCTCATTAGCCATTTTCTATCTGATTGCCCAGTTTGGTTCCTGCTCCTCCCTAGTTACGTTTTGCAATGTGTTTTGTTTATGCTTTCTTGTCAATACAAGAGTCCTTAATGCACTAAGGTTCATTATGGACACATTCTGGTTTTTTTTTTTTCTTGTTGTAAAATGTATATATGTACTGTATATGTGATTTCTGAAAACATGTGACCTGAGATCTGGTGTACCTATTGGCCAAAGAAAATAAATTACTACTACTAAAACTACTACAACCTTTGGGTAATGAAAAATTCAATCAATCAATCATCAATCAAAGTTTATTTGTAGAGCGCCTTTCATACACAGGGCAACACAAAGCGCTTCACAGTCCACATCACAAATCATCACATAAAACAAACACCAGAATCACAATTAAAACATTAAAATCACACAAAAGATTAAAACACAATTAAAACATTAAAATCACACAAAAGAATAAAACCATTAAAACTTTCAAAATTACACAAGAAATTTAAAAAAAATAAATAAATGACAGCAGTGCATTAAAAATGGAGATAAAATCCTTCAGTTGTATGCACAGGCAAACAGAACAGTCTTTAACCTGGATTTGAACATTGACAGAGTAGACGCCTCCCTCACATTTTCAGGGAGATTGTTCCAGATCTTAGCTGCATGGATCTGAAACGCAGCCTCCCCATGTTTGGTTCTCACTCTGGGCACCAGCAGGAGGCCAGTCCCTGTGCTCCTCAGAGTCCGGGCCGGTTCATATGACACCAGCATGTCACTAATGTATTCTGGTGCAAGGCCATGGAGAGACTTGTACACAAGCAGAGCCGTTTTAAAATCTATTCTTTGAGCCACAGGAAGCCAGTGCAGAGACCTGAGGACCGGACTAATATGGTCATACTTCCTGGTTCCTGTCAGGACTCTAGCTGCTGCAAAAATTGTCTTTAGCTACATTATAAACTTTATCAGACACACTTTTATTTACCTTGTGACACCCTAAAAAGAAATGTGTTATTATTTGGAGTTAAATATGAACATTTATTGTCCAAAAGGGCATTCATGACTAATTGACATAGTATCAAGGATTTTATCTCATTTGTCTCATTCTTGTCTTCTGCTTCGCCAATTTAGTTTGTGGCTTCTCAGCAAATTTCCTCAATGCATTAAAAAAAAAAAACCCGGCTCTAATCATATTGTTATATAAACTTAACAGACACATTTCCATTTTGCAAAACAACAGCCTCAAAAGTTGGAGAGTGTTCTTTGGCTTGATGTCTCGGTGGCTCAGGCTCTGCTGCTGCTGAGCCACACTAGAGTTTGGACCCATCGCAGGCATGGCTTCAAAGCAGCCTTTTTAAGAAATCATTTTGATACAACAGATTTGTGACTTGCTCTAGACACTGGTGGGAGGAGTGTGGGCTTGATCTGTGCCAAGTGGGTACGCTGTGAAGTAAGCAGATTTACTAAGTAGTTAGAGTAGCTACAGCCAGATTTACTGTGGCGGGTGCTCGAGTGAGTAGTCCATGGGTTGATCTTATGTCTTTTTTAAACAATTTGCCTGTATATTGATTCTTTCTTGTCTTTTCTCACAAAACCAGTGCAAATTAAAGATAAAATAAGATAAGATATACCTTTATTCGTCTTGCAGTGGAGAAATTTCTGTGTCATCTTTGCACACATTACAGCAGAGAAAGAAGGAATAAGAGCACTCAGATTGCACACATCAAATTGAGTCTATTATTTAAGATAATAGACTCATTAACTGAACAGTGTTGATGCTGCTTCAAAATATCAGTTTTTTACTTTCTCCACTGGCCTTCATTGAGGACATCTGTGCCCCCGTAATTACCCACCATGCTCCTGTTTTGGATGGTCTGTTTTTCTAATCACGCGCTGCTGGTTCTTTGTAGCTCTGCCAAGTGCGTGAACATCAGGAAACGGTTAACTCGACTGTGGAAGGATGTGTTACCTCTGGCTTTAACGATATGAAGCATCACAAACCCTTTGTAATGAACAGGAGCGTCCAACAGATACTTCCTCCTCTGCGTGTAACAAATTCATATATCTCTAAAAACCAGGACAACACAAGAATATCTTCCTTCCGGCAAAACTTTTTAGAATCTGTAGAAAAAAACATGCCATGAAGACCTTTTGTATAACAACACAATTGACACAAATGCAAGCTTTGTCTTTTGAAATGTAAGGAGGGCTTTGTTAAATTATATTTTTTCCAATGAAAATTAATTCAAGAGACAGTTACAGATTAATGCAGATGAGATGCATGATATTCATTCACCTCTCCAGATTTCTACACCCTCTGCTGGCTGTTCAAAATACTGGAAGGCGAGTGTAAATCATATTAAATACTTTTGATTTGCATGTATTTATCACATTCACTCTTGTTGTATTAGATTTGATCCTCAGAGTAATGTGTATCATCTTTCTTTCCTATTGTTGCATTTGGTAAATTGAATTGCAAGGGGTGTAATATATCTGAAGCCTCATTTTGTATCTTGGAATATATACAGCTAATGACATCTCAATAAACATCTCCCTTCTAAAATGAACTTAATCAGCAGCATATCCTTTTTTTTTCTTAATACAGGGCCGTCTACACTATTAAATGTGGAAAAGCAATTTTGATTTCATCATGCACAGAGCACATTGGCTTTGTTGTATGCTGCTAATTAAAAAAAGTTACTTACCACACCTACATACTCAGGCTCAAGAATAGATACAATAGCAGTTCATTTTCTACCCAGTTTCACCCTCATTATTTTGCAGAGGCTGTGAATAGCACCTGACTGTCAGAGATCTCATTGTAGATGGAACCTGTTAGCTAATGGGTATATCTGATACACTGTGGAACTGAGCACACACTATTTAAGCTAAATCTTTTTGTGCGTAGGTTGTGATACTTATGAAGATGTTGTTTTTGGGTATCTGAATCATGAATGGTACATTAGTTCCCCATAATTAGACTGCTAATGATTTCATTAAATTTCAGAACAGAAGTTAGGATTTGGTACTTCTTTGGCTGTAACAAATGACTCACGATGCAAACTGTACATACAATTTTGTTATTCTGTTTTTCTGCATGTTCACAAGGACATTTGTTTTATTTCTCTGTGGATGAGTATCTGTGTGAATCTTCTTGTGACTGAGTGGATTTCCTCCTCTATTGTATAGATCCTTTGTAACATCAAACATGCACGATAGAAGATTATATGTTGTTTCCCTGAGGGAAACATCCCCTACATGTTTGTCTCAATAATAATAATTGAGAGATAGTTTATCTCAATGGGGCTATCCTTAAATAAATAAATAAAATAAATAAATAAATAAATAATAATAATAATAATAATAATAATAGTAACAATTATAATGCAGACTTACATAGCACAAAGAACAGCGCCCAGCTTTGGAAACTGTTGATTAAAATCCAAATGCAGATTAATGTGATGAATGTTCCTTATTTACCATATTAGTATTTCAATTTTTACCAGCTCTGATTCTGAGTCTATTTTTTTACCCCATTATGAATCAAGGGAAAAGTTTCTTTGGGCCACAGAGACATGCAATACATTTTTATAAATAACCTTTTTATTTGGAAAAACACATGGTGCCACCAGCATGTGAAATCCCGTCAGACCTCAGAAGCTAAGCAAGACAGAGACTGGTTCGACTATGATTGAAGATTTCTGGGAACACCAGGTGCCATAGTGGGGGGGGCTACAGCTGTCAGCTGTCCTTAGGCAAGACACTTCATCCATTTCCTGGTGTGAGACTGGTGTTTGCGTGAATGGTGAGTGATTGATGGGGCCGACTGTATTGCTTCTGTCAGTCCATCCCAGGGCAGCTGTGACCACAGTAGCAGTGTATGGAGTGAAGGGATAATTCATGTAAGAAGAAGAGAGTTTGTGATCAATCCATCTAGTGCACAGACAGTGCTGGAGTGCGGGGTATCTGCGTGTTTATGTGTGTTTGTGTGTGTGTGTGTCTGTGTGTGTGTATGTACTGTATGCGTGTGTGCCTGTGCATGCATGTGTGTGTGTGTCTGTGTGTGTGTGCGCGTGTGTGCCTGTGCATGCATGTGTGTGTCTGTGTGTGTGTGCGCGTGTGTGCCTGTGCATGCATGTGTGTGTCTGTGTGTGTGTGTGTGCGCGTGTGTGCCTGTGCATGCATGTGAGTGTGTGCGTGGCTATGCGGGTGCCCAAGAGAAGAATCCTGTCTTTGATCATGCTCTGTTGCCTTGTTCCTTCATCTGAAGCTGCTTTTCTCCTGACTTCACCTTGTTTCCTCCCTGAGACATCCTCAATTAATCTCAGTCTTGTTGCCCTCACTTCTGTCATTGAATCTGATCATTTTCATTCCCATTTATCTTAGTTCATTCACATATACATAACTGTCTTGATACTGTTTATCGGCACCTCTTCTAGCCTCCAGGGTGTTATTAGTGGCATACTCTATTGAATCGTCAGTTCTTTTCTGTCAGGAGTAATCTAATTGGTTTTCTTCGGAGTGAGTTGCAGTACTATTTGGTAACAACAGGAGGCAGTGTAACCCGTTTATTATGTGGTTGATTTCCAACATCCTTTATTTGATTCTGGATTTGTTGAACATATGGTATTATTTTACAACCATAATATACATTCCATCACAAGGTTATTATCTATTCAATCAACTTCAGTTTTGAGTAAGTTTTCCCACTTCCTCTAGCAGGTTCAAAAGTACTTCTTCAGGTTAAACCTTTTGGACTTGAATCTTATTGGCTTCTCTTCACTTTTACAGTATTTGATGTGATTGTAAATGTCTTAGTTCCAGTTTCTGCACCCGGCTAAAATCTCTACTGTAGGTGCACCATTGCTTCTGTTTTTTCTGTCCAGCTGTCTGTCTCTTTAACACAGGTCAGTTATGAACTTGTCTGTGTAGATAAAATATATACAAAACAGCATTATTTGCTTTTACAAGCTCATGAAAAACATTTCATTAACTGTTAAATGATGGAATATGGAAATCTAACTTTAACCTGAATGATAAGATTAGGCGCATCAGTGGATAATCCATATAAGTACACAATATGGATTTGACTTTGTTTCATAATTTCACTTGAGTCAAATAATTAGCTATAAGTCATAAGCTGATTTTTATGTCTGAATGTTATTTGCTGTTCTTTGTTAAAACCAATATGCTGTCACTGCCTTCAAACACGGTCACACAGGGAATTGCCATCATATCATATCACCCACTTGTCCTCTTGTGGTTTATAAACATGTCCGTCTGCTCCCAGGCCATCTGCTCTCACTACATCTACTACACTCACTACTATTCTTCATAAAACCACTATAATAGTTAAGCCCCTGGAGGCACAAAGCCACAACATTGGGACAACTAACAGAGTGTGATTTATTTTTCATTCATGCTCATTTCCATAAAGAGCTTAAGATTCCCTTCGTTTCTCACACATCAGCGTCTGTTTTGGTCTTTGATTTTTTTGCTCCCTGCCGTCTTTGAAGTTCAGAGATATTAGTATTAAGCTGTAATTACATGGCATGATCTCAGCTTTAGCCTAGTAGGTCATCTCTAATATATCCGATTAGGTAAATGACTTCTCACTATACAGGCATGTGGAGTGAAATACTGTTTTTTATGTCAACTATGCTCTTTGAGGGGCTTTATATTATGTTATGAAGAAAATATTGTAGTAAATATTTCGAAGTAGTGCATATTTCTTTGCAATGGTTCTAGTATTTGACATTTTGTTTTGACTATCGCAATACAACTTGTCTTTTTGATTAAGTCAACTAAGGCTTTAGGTTAAGCTAAAAAAATGTCAGGTTCTATGTGTAAAAAAACCCAAAAAACTGATGTCATCCTTGCATTCACGCTTTGAGCAGCTGTTGTTTTTTGTTTGGTATCTCCCATGTGAGGTCACCTTAAATATGACAGCCCCTTTTTGACCCTGTGTGATCTCCTTACGCTACACCTCATCAGATGGACCCTCTGTTCATGATCACTCAACTTTACAGACAATTTCATTATGCAAATGAATGTTCCAAGGTGAACAGTTCTGCATGTGCTCTTTACTAATTTGCCGCTATCAACTTGAAGCAGTTTTGACCTTTATGAATATTTAGATAAAATGTTCTTGTTATAGTGCAGGAGATGTGTTGTTAGCTTGTGTGGAAATGCCAGAAACATTAACACTGTAGTCTCGTTATATACAAGGTTGCATTCACCAAAATACTTTAATTAGAAGTAATACAATGTCTTTCACACGTATAATATTTTCTTTTGTAGTGAAATGAATGTTAAGTTATTCAGGATGACACCCACAATGAAGACATGAATCCACACTCACATTTTAATGCTGCTGCTTTGGTTAAACACAATCCAAATGAGTGGTTGCAGTTTCTCAGCACTTGTCATCAAATGCTGGTTTAAACTTTGATGTTAGTGGTTGTTTGTGTTGCTAGAATTCCCTCGCTCTATCCACCCACTGGTTCCACACCTCCCTCCCTCCAGCCTTCTGTACGGCCTACAGCTCAGCAAAGAGAGAGAGCTTTGGAACGATGCTTGGTACTGTTCGATGTCAGAGTTCCCCTCATGCCCACAGAAGCTATACTCATATACACGCAAACGCCCACATACAACGCTCATGTGCAAGGAAACAAAAATGGAGGCTGCCTGATATCCTTGGCCTATTTAGAGAACTGTGCATTACTGCATGAGACAGGAAAAATCTTCTGTAAGTGATGATCAGAGTGAAAGGCAGATCTGTGGAGAGGCATCCAGCAATAGATACTTACACAATTAAATTGATTAGCACCCTACCTGCTGATTAGAAATCAGCCACGTGCCAGGCACACAGTTCTGAACCTGCCTTAATAAATATATCCCTGTGCACAGTATATTAAGTGCAATATTTATCCTTTTGATGCCTGATACTGTGGAAAAAATTAGTCCATGGCTACAATCCAGAGAGGTGTGTTCATTGCCATGCACCAAATAAACCAATAAATACAAAATAAACATGCAACACAATAAAATGGCCTTCGAATGCCAATCAAACTGATGGTGCATCATTGTATTTAGAGGTTACCATTTGCACCTTTTAAGATTAGTATTTAGAAGAATGATTGTCACTATTATTTCATATTCTATTGTCTACATTCTTTAAACATTAAACTTTGAAAAGCTTCACGTGAAAATTATTGCGTCTCAAATGCATTCAATTAAAGAGTCAAGTTTCCATGGGAACGAGCCCATCAATTATTCAATTTCCTAATCCATATTGGGAATTCTGTGCACTAATGGAGTCAGGAAGCACAGGGAAAAAAGTGGAGCAAGTTTTTTAAATTAGGTCAGCGTTTACTACTGTCTGTCTCCTGCATGATTGTCACTCTACACCACTAAAACTACTTTCTCCGGAACAGGCCGGGGAGCTCTTTTCACCATGGAGTGAATATTATCCCTATTTATATCTGGCTGTGAAGCACTTAATGACTTTTAATCTTAATTAAGATGATTAATGGAAATAGCTGGAATTGAGTGCCCAGAGATGGGCAGAAGAATAACTTGAATTCTTATTGAAAATTAAGTAAACTGGTTCTTTTCAGCCACCTGGGGTTATTGAAGTCGTAACTTAAAAGATACTTTTGTTTCCTTTATTGAGAGACTTCATTAACCCATACAATAAGAAGCAATGTCCCTATGTTTGTGCATATCTTAATTATACACACGATTATTGATCCACAAGAGAATTTGAGCTCAGACGCTCACACATTACAGAACAAAGCAAAACATTTGTGAAAACTGTTGTTGTGTCCTCAGGCAAGACACTTAAACCTCCTTGCCCTCGGGTCTACGTACACTGGTGGTGTGTGAACATGTTTGTTAATGGTTCTTTGATGTAAATCGCTTTGACTGCCTTGAAAGTTAGAAAAGCACTATACAAATGTGAGCATTATGAATTTAAAGTACAATTGATAAGGAAAAGATCATAATACAGTTCTTTTTTTTTTTTACCAGTACAGAGATGGGGATTGGCATAATGACACATGTTAAGCGTCTTTGAGTGTCCAAAAAAGCGCTATATAAAACCAATGCATTATTATTATTATTATTGGGAACTACAGTGCACAGGCGTGAGTGGTGGCTTTGACGTAAATGGATTATGGCTATATTGTCTCGAGTGCTGCTTCTGTCTGTGAATAAAATGATTATAATTGATTCTCCTGGTTCCATCCCTAAAGCTGACGTGTGTATGATTTTAATCTGGAATGAACAATGCACTCCATTGTCAAAATCTCCACTTTGTAAATTATTACCAGATGTAAATGTAATGAAATCTAATTTTAGTGGTTGCTATTTGAAAAGTGCCTTTAACCTCACACGCACAGTAGTAGTTGTAGGTTTTGTTTTCAATCTTTTTCAGTTAATACAATCTTATTGATGAAAATATATAGTTCTTTCCATAGCAAACTGTTTTCTGAAATATGTGGGTTTATTCTTTTGAAGTTGTTGGTTTCTTTTGAAACAAGTATTGTAAATCTAACCACAATGTTTTTGTAGTGCTTCTTATTGAGCAGCTGTTGCTCTTGTGTCTGTAGAACAGTAGCGTAACACAAGTCATGTTTTAGTGTGTGTGTGTGTGTGTGTGTTCTTGTTCTTTCTCTGTTCTTCGCATGTGTGTGTGTGATATTCAGTCTGAAGGTCATACTTCATGCCCTGCTGAATCTGCTGTGAATGAATCCTCAAATCTGATTGGCTGGTTCTATTTTGAGACTTTTCTAACCAAATCCGCTGTTCTTTTTTACCCCATCTGTGCTTCTGGTCCCTCCCTCGTCCTCCTTTCTCTCTCCTCTTGTACTGTTATTTTCTGTGATTGCTACATTTGTTTCCTCCCACTCCGCATGCAGACAAGGCTCGTCTTTGCCCCCTTTCATCCGTTCCTTCTGCTCTTTCTCTCCTCCTCCTCCTCCTGCCTTGCGCACTTTCCTTCATCCTCGTGCTTCTTTCCACACACACACTTCACTTTACACATTATCGAAGCATAATTTCTCCCTGCTCTGTGGGAATGGAACTCACTCCTTTATTTTTAAGAATCTCTTTTGTAATTTTTCCGTGATTCTAAAGCTGGGTTCAATATGTTTTATTTCCAGCTCGTCATCATGGCAGGCACCGTGCTGTTGGCGTACTACTTTGAATACACCGACACCTTCCCGGTGCACGTTCAGGGGTTTTTCTGTTTTGACAAATCCTACTCGAAGCCATACCCCGGACCAGAAGACAACAGCAAAGCCCCCCCGGTCTTGGTCTACTCCCTGGTTACTGCGATACCCACTGTGACGGTAAGTCCAAACTTCACATCCACAGGTGCCCGTTGTATCGCAGCATAACGCAGCTCCTTTTCATGCAGAGTTGCCTTTTTACAAGTAAAACGACATGATTGCTCGGTGGGCTTGAACTGTGTCATGAGATGTGTAGGTGTACATCCTCGTGGTTTTGCTGTTTGTGTGGATGTGGCGTAACCATGGTGACGGACACTATATTTGTCCTCGGTTAGAGCAGCCGTCGCAGATAGCGAGATAGAGTTTGCCTCAATTCAACTGAGGCTATTTTCACATGTAAACTGTGAGTGCCATTGGCAACTGTAATCAGCTTGCGTTGGTGATCTCATGTTTTTGTTTGTTTATGACTATTCTTTTGAGAAACATTTGATTGATTGATTCATTTGAGATATAAAAAATAACAAAACATTTAGTCTAGTTACAACAACTAAAACCTTTCATTTTGACTTCTAAACATAGATAGTTATCATTTTTAACCCAAAGTGCAAACTCTTTTCCATAGCACATGACTAATGAATCTTAGTTATAATTATAATGCCAACCAATTAAACTTTTGAATTATAAAAGATAAGTGCTGAGTGATTAGCGCTTTCGCTTGTCCGAGGGTTCTTTTGCATGTTCTTCCTGTGTCTATATAGGTTACCTCTGGTTGCTGTGGTTTCTCCTACTACTTTAAACATGTACAATAGGTTAAAATCCTCCAGCTCTGGTCCTGACAAAGCCTAACAAATTTCTCTACGGGGACAATAAAGTATAACTTATATGTCATTACTATAGACCACAAGGTACTAGACACTCGATGGTTGCTATGTTTTTCTGCAAGACACAGAACGCAATGTTTTACTAATAATCCAAATACTAGTGACATGTTAGTCCCATATGAACCGACCCAGACTCTGAGGAGCACAGGGACTGGACTCCAGCTGGTGTAGAGTCAGAACTAAACATGGGGAAGCACCATTTCAGATTCATGCAGCTAAAATCTGGAACAATCTTCCTGAAAGTGTGAGACAGGCCTCTTCTCTGACAATGTTTAAAACCAGGTTCTGTTCAGCTGTGCATACAACTGAGGTATTTTATGTTTTTGTTTTTATTTTGAATGTACTATTTTAATGCTATCTTATTTTGTTCAGCACTTTGAGTTGCCTTGTGTATGAATTGTGCAATACAAATACACTTGCCGTGCCTTGCCTTACAATTTAGGGCTGCATGATACTGTATATCAAAAAAATACCATTATCGCGATATTGGTGCGTGCAATATTGATATCGAAAAGATATCAAGATGCTTTTTCGATGATTGTATAACTTCAATCCGTCCAGATTGGGAAATGACGTGGTAGAACTTTGTGTGATGAAAAACCAGGGACTAGTTGGAATGAATAAATTAAAAGTCAAATTGGCTGCGAAAATTCAGCCTATCATGGCTGACTTCCTGTTGGTCCCAGAGTGAGGCCAAGAGAGAGTTTTATGCTCGTCTATCACTGTTCTGAGTTTCGTGTACCTACTCCAAAATATGCATACCTGGCTCTCATAGGTCTTGCAAAATTGAAATTTCCAGGGGGCGCTATCTTGTTGGCGTTTGTCAGACAATCTCGAAACTTTTTCATCAAATTTTTCCCCGAACCGGTCGTTTTAGACCACCCATGTTCAGACTTTTGTGCATGTCTTCAGGGTCAAAAATCGAATTCTTGCGGCGGTAAAAAAAAAAAAAAAGAAATATAAAATAATATGAAACCGGCGGCGAATAACAATCTAAAAATTAAAGACAACAAAACAGACAGACACATCACCATTCAACAAGAACAACAAACAGACATACAAAAAAGTATATAAAATTATGCATTTAAATGTCATTAATGTTGTGCTTATTTTTTGTTATTTGTCTCTTGCGTTTCAAAGCAGATTGCAATTTTATGTGACAGACAAAAATATCGCAATGATATTGTTATTGAAATGCTAAACACTCATATCAAATATTGCTCTAATTTACAATATTGTGCAGCCCTACTTACAATACTCTCCAAGAATGATTCACTGAATGCTGTTCTTACAGATTTTTTTGTTCTTTTTGTCTGTTTGTTGGATGCTATTCGTTGCTATTTCCCAGATTCATAAGCATAATAAAGCTAACACACCTGCTTTGGCTGATTGTATGGATCAAGAACATCTCTGTGGTAGTTGGTGGGCAGGAGCCTCATTCCTGTGTTTGCCAATAATCTAAGTTCTATCCTGTGGGCTGTGAGCGGACCAAAGCTGCAGAGTGGGAGCAGTGGTCTGTGCTTTTGCCTCGAGTGATGAATGTGTTTTTAACAGTCAGAGCAGCTGCATTCTCTTCCACCTAGAGTTGTTTTATGAAGGTTTAGCTTGTAAATGTATTCCTCTCACGTTCGTTGGTGTTGAGGTAAAGACACAGCAACTGTCTGAGTTCCTGGTATGACATTTTAAAGTCGATAAATATGTTTTGTTGCAATTTGTAGCAATTTGACCCCAGCAAAGCAGCAATATCCATAAAACACTGCATTTAAAGCTGGGGTAGATAACTTTCATGAATAACACATGTTGATTGTCCCAAAAGAAAGACTCAAATCAGACCACAACATGCTGTCATCTTTTTAATGTAGATTCAACATTTAATACTTTGCTCACCTCCAAGAAGGAGCTCTGTAAGTCACTCTTGGACGCTTTGGACTGAGACTCTTTTTCTAATCTAACCTAAAGATGCAACATAGGCCAAAATATACAAGCAAGTAAAAACTAATGATAGCACCAAACTGTTTTGAGAGCGAGGTGTTTTATTAGTCAGGAAACCAAGCTTTAATTATAAAGTGAAATAAAATATATATATATATGTATATATTCCTGTTTGTGTGGCATGTGGAATCTCTTCATTGTACAGACATTTTCAGGGAAATATATTTCTCGGTTGGCAAATTATACGTAATATTTTTGACAGTTTAAGATAACTTTTATGTTGTACCCTTCTTTCTGAAATGTGTACAAATATCTGGAGGTGTTTTCTAATTTATAAAATAGATACAGTCAGGTCCATAGGAGAAATATATTCTTATGTTCGGTGTTGGAATTACAACCATTTTTATGAGTCCCTCAAAAGTATTGGGACAACTGTCTATTATGTCCAAACTGACATTTGTCTGTACTGTAGAAGTACTATGTAGAAAGGAAATGAACTGTTCATGATCCAAAGCAATAAACTCATTAGTGAAACCTGGTGGTACTTTCAGGCTGTGCGAGTGTGTGGTTGACCATAGAACTGATCTGATCCCCTTGTATTCATTGATGATGTGATAAAAAATAAGCTGCTGGATGAATTCTGAAATGATTCAGGTGATATTATTTGCCCATGTGCTTCAAAACTCATATTTTTAAAAGTAGGCTCAAGACACACTTTTTTAGATAAGCTTTTAATTAGTTTTTATTATTCCATTCTATTTATATTTTATTATTTATTATTTATTATATTGCTATTATTCATGTATTGTGTGTTCCTTTTAGTCTCACATTTTAGTGTTTTACTTATTGTATTGTTTTTAGTGTACCCAGTGTTTCCTCTGGAGGAGCCCTCTGCACCGGGAGCAGTGGTCGGTGTGGCTGCGGGGGTCGGACTCTTGGGCCTGGTGGGGGCCTGGGGCCTCGGTTTCATGTCTCCTCTGGGTCCTGTGTTGTCCCCTGTGGCTACGGGCGGCTCTCTGCTCCAGGTGCAGACGGCTCCTTGGATGACGCTTTTTCAGCTGGTTGCATCTGAACCCTGCCAAGTCTCTAATCATGGTTTTATTGTTTTACTGGTGTGTGTGTGTGTGTGTGTGTGTGTGTGTGTGTGTGTGTATATGAGTGTTCATGAGCGCGTGTGTGTGTTTGTCTGTGGTTTGGGGTAGGGTCTGTTGGGTGGTCTGGGGGAGGGGTCTTGGGTGGGCGGGATTGTTTTTAACCAAACTGTAAAGCACTTTGTGTTGCATCTTATGTATGAAAAGCGCTTTATAAATAAAATTTGATTGATTGATTGAATTTGAGAAGGCACCCAAAGGGCAGATGGACAATGACCTAAAGCACACAGAAGTACAAAGTTATGCAATGAGCCATTCATTCACATAATCTGAATCCCATTGAACAAACATTTACTTTACTGATGACAAAACTGAAGGGAAAACTTTTTGAAATAAAAGAATGGAGGAGCATGACCATGGATGAAACACCGAATGTACTGTAGTGTCATCCAACTTCAGCTCTACCAATGCTACCTCTTTGTAAAGATCAGAACTTCTAGATGTCAGTTGTTTACTTTATTAGTATAGTATATTTATTGTTGATCCATATATGGCGCTAATGTTACTGTGGTGCGATAGTTCATGCTAGAACAGCCCAAATTCAGTCAAAACAGTTTTTAAATCTGTTGTCGGCCCCTGGTCAAGTCTGAACTAAAGTGGCCGTCTTACTAAAACGTTTGACACCCCTGACCTTGTGAAAGATTTGCAACCAAGCAGTAAAATGTGAAGTTTGTCTCTTTACTTTTACTATCCACTGGCCAAGATCAAAATTTGACGTACTCTGTTTGAATAGTTATAACAGATAAAAATGCTCGTCAATAATTGCCTTCACCTAGCCCTTAACCATGTGTGAAAACAACACATATACACATTTTTGAGGGGCATGTGAATAAACTAGACTGTAAGCGCTCACTACATTTATAAAACATATTTTCATCACTGTATTTTGAGATATTGCTTATTCTGCTTATTTTCTCAACTTTTCATCCCCTCATATTACTCCAGCTCCTATTCACAGTTGCAGGATATTAGAATTGTGAATGAATGGGAGAGTGACTCACACTGGCCATTGTCCAGGGTATACCCCGCCTTTGCACCAGATTGGATGGATACGATCAGCCATCTGTGACCCCTGCAGAAGGTGATGATGCAAATTGCTACTCCAAAAAATAGGGAAAAAACAAGGATTGTGCCATTTACTTTTTTTTGTTAGAATAAAACTGATAATCAAAAAACAACAGTGAGTCATGTCTTTCAGCTAACAATGAAAAAAACCCTTAATAAATGGCAAACATCTTGCTAGTTAATATTGTAGGCAGTGATTTTGGATTGCTGTAAGTATGAGAGCATCAGTGGAGGTAGGTGTGTGGGATGACGACCTGCTGTAGGTGTGAGCTAGAAGAGTGAGAATAGAAATGACTGATACAGACAGTAGTAACCAGTCGCCTCTCAGACGAGTGTCCTTATCTATGCAGGGGCTTTCATGGTGTGGGTGTCAGTTGATGTTGTACAGTAGGTGTCCCCCGATACAGTTTTTTCTGAAAAACAAATATACCTTCAACCACAAAACAATGTCTCCTGTGTAGATTTGTCTGATCAAATGAGCATGGTAATTGCATTTACTTAATAACTTTTCCACTTTCACTTCACCACTTTTCACAACAATTGCAAAGTGCTTTGTGACTCTGGTCTGTGAAAGGCTGTATATAAAGAAAAAATACTTAAAAGTCTCCTAGCCTTGACTACTTTACCATGTGGGTGCTTAAAAATACTTGATGGATTGGAATCTGATCCCATTAACATTTCTGGGTGTGCGCTCTCCAAGTACAAGTTCTGGTTGTGTGTTGATTGCTGTTTCCTGTTTTCCGAGTATGTTATCAGCTCATATGAGTGCCTGTGCCCACTCAGCACTCACAGGGCCACGCTGGCCTCAGTCACAGGATCAAACGATAATTGTAGGCTTAAGACGCAGGCTGCACAGTGTGAACCATAGATATGCACAACATTTGACTGACTGTTTTCATTCTCTATGTATGTGGATATGGAAAATAATGCTCCATCTTTCTTTTACCCTGAAGGAGACAGGCTGATGCAGCTAGATGTTTTGTATGTGTGTGTGCGTATGTGCATGTGTGTGGTGAGACCATCATGCATTCTTATGTTTCTCAAGAAAAGAAAAAAGTGCTTCTATATTTGCCTTCTTTTGTTTGCCTAATCACAGTTGTCACTTGTAACAGAGAAATCCACTCTGACTTGAACATTCACACAAGCCACAATCCATTCAATGCATTATATTAGCAGAGACATGAGGAGTGTGTGCACACTAACAGTGCCCAACTAACAGACAGTTCATGCAAATGCGACAGGAGTTTGCATAGTGTTAATCCTCAAGACATTCTTCCATGAATAATAACAGTTCCATATGACGGACAAGAGGGTCGCGGCAAAAAGAGAGATCCCAGCCGTGTCTGTTTGTATCCAACGGAGCAGTTTCAGATAAGATAAGAATTCCTTTATGTGTCCCACAGTGGGGAAATTTTGATGTTGCATCGCACATATAGGACAGTAGTAAGAGCACACAGGGATCGCACACAATATATACACTATATACAAATAAGTAGTAGCTATGTTTCTTAGCTAACATAACTAGCTGTAGATGCTGAAAATGCTTCAATACCCAAAATTAACACAACTTCTGCCTTTACGCTTTAGTTCTTTCAGGCAACTCAAATTATCCTAAACAAATGGCTCTGTGTGAAATTTTGCACGGCAACTGTTTTTTAGTATACAACATACACAAATATCAGGAGCCCGCAGGTCCTGTCCCCAATCATTCTATGTATTTATGCAAAACTGTAAAAAATTTAAAATTGGTAAACTTATATATGCTCATAATTATCCCTTACTGCGTTGATGTCACATAAACTGAAAAAGGCGCTGAAGAAGATGGCATAGTCTGGGATCGCGTCTTACATTCAGACAGAAGACATGTTTTATTGTCGATGGTAGACACAGCACGAACAAAGCACACGATCACAGATACAATAGAATGCAAGTGTATTATACAGAGCAGAGGCATGGAGACCTCCAATCAGCAGCTTCCACGGTGTGCTTGTAGCTTGGCCTTCAGATAGACACAACAAGGGAAAAGTACTGGCTTCTGCACATTGATAGATTGATGAGTTTAACTTTAACAAAAGTTGCTTCAAAGTGTTATGAAATCTCACATTCCCCCCTCTGGTCACACATTCCCGTGTGACCATCAGGATCGATAAACAGCAACATAACATACTTCAACTCGGTACTTCACTCGGTACTTCAAAAAAACTCAGAACTCGGAATACTTCAAAAACTCATAAAACTCATAAAACATTTTCAGATCTTTCATAAAACTTGTCAACAATCTTCAGTAAAATACCAAACTTCATCAGTCGATGGTGGTTCCAGATATTGCTTTGAAAACAGTCTCTCCCACTTCTCTGTGTTGGTTTCTTCAGGCTGCATTTGTGTCGAGCCATGAATTCTTCTGTGACGTGTCTTTCAATCACACGTTTCAGCTTCAGTGTCCAGATTTAGCAAATCAATTCAGTCCAAATTATGTCCAAATTCAGAAATCCAGATTGTTCCAAATTATGTCCATGCAAAAGAGGACGTTGGTGTTGTCCATGTCTCAGCAGCTCACAGCCTGACTGGAATCAGGGGCTGTGCAGATAGTCCAAGTGTGCTGGTCCAGATGCATGGTTTCTCTTGAGGTTTCTCAGTTTTGGCTTAAAAAAAAAAACACTTTTTGTGTAAAAAAAAAGTAGTCTTCTGTTCTCTAGATGTTACAGACAATGCCTGCATTCTCCACCACCTGAAGAAGATGGCATAGTCTGGGATCGCGTCTTACATTCAGACAGAAGACATGTTTTATTGTCGATGGTAGACACAGCACGAACAAAGCACACGATCACAGATACAATAGAATGCAAGTGTATTATACAGAGCAGAGGCATGGAGACCTCCAATCAGCAGCTTCCACGGTGTGCTTGTAGCTTGGCCTTCAGATAGACACAACAAGGGAAAAGTACTGGCTTCTGCACATTGATAGATTGATGAGTTTAACTTTAACAAAAGTTGCTTCAAAGTGTTATGAAATCTCACAGCGCCGCTAAAGCTGAAGTACTGTACCTAACTCTCAAACATGAAAACTGTGTAATTAGTAACTCTTTCTGCTCCTAAACCAGTTTGGTTCTATTGCTGGTTTTCACAGGCATGTATCTTTAGCTTGCCACATCTTTATAGAACTGGAATTAATTTATGATAATTGATTAGTTGGCCATTTATTCATTTGATTTGTTGTTTGGATCAGAAATGGTATGTAAATATGGGATTTTTTCAATAGTCTACAAAAAATTGTGACTTGAGAACTTCTTACAGACAGAAAATTGGGTGTTTGTTTAATAGACTGTACATGTTTGAGCATTTTATACCGAGTGCTTACAGATCTGTTGGTCATATAATTTCTTCACAGCATGAATAAATCACTGTGCTGTTCAAAAAAGGATTAATCTACTTCTAGAACAATTATTTAGATACTCGTTTAGTTGTAAATGATTAACCTACTCTACATCTTTTTTGTGTGAAAAAGAGTATACCAGCTCTCACCCAATCAGCCGTCAGAATGTAAAGGATAAAACATTTTATATATTGATCAAGACTTCTTCTGTGGTCTGATTTTCTTTTTTCTTTTTTTAAATTTTTTTTTTCTTAAACAAGACTCTTTCTGTTTGGACAATCCAAATGCATTCATGAAACAACAACAAATACGGGATTTGTGGATGATCCCTGTGCACGTGTTTAAGTAAACCAATTTCCAGGCTTTCAGAAACGGGTTTGGGGGATGTCTGTGTGACGCAGGGAGGATTATCTCTGTTGACTGGAAAGTCAGTGTCAAATCGGATCTTCGAACGGTGTCGTGTGAGGTAAAACAGCCAATTGCACTCGAACCCACTTCAGCATCTTTCATTGTCAAATTGCTTCATGGAAGGGCATCAGGAGTACAAAGTTTTTTGCACTTATGGTGTAATTTTGTTAAAAGTATTATAGTTACAGGTTCCATTTTTTCCCCCATTATCCCAAGACATTCTATACAGTCTAAAAAGTTGTATATAGCGTGATTTTCTGTTTATTTTTTGTCTTTGTCTTAATAATTCCTTAACTTTTATTCAATTTATATGACAACTGTATAGTACGACTATTATAAAAGCCCAGGTTGTACTGGAAAAAACAAAATATGAATCACAAGATGACTGTTTTATGAGAAACACACAAAGAAAACCAGGCGAGGAAAGTTCCCCAAAATGATCTTAGACGTAGAATTGTGTGTACTCGGGCCCTTGAAACTTAAGAAAAGCACAGCGATTACAGCTTAAGGCGTCACCGACCGATAAAGAGGCTAATAAAGGATGATCACAGCCTCATCTGCTGCCTGTCTATCACACTGTTGTGGCAGGAGAAGTGAGCCTGCAGTCACTCAGACTTATTATTCTTGTGTCATATATAACTGGTTTACTCTTGTTGTTGCTGTCATAGTGCATTAATAAACAAAGCTTAAACAAAGCCAAATTTAAAAATGGTTAAGTGAACCCAATGGTGGCTCAATGTGCATGGAGAAATTAGTGTTTGGACTAGTTTAATGACCAATAAAATGGTCTTATCATAACTTCATGTGAAAGCCATATCCTTCAGACCTCTGAAGCTAAGCAGGGCAAGGCCTGGGTAATGATGTGATGGGAGACCTTAGGGCGGCTGTAAAGTGCCAAACTGTTGTTGTGTCCTTAGGCAAGACACTTCACCTACATTGTCTAGAATGAGTCTGGTGTGTGGGTGGCTGATGGTTGTTGGAGGGGCTGATGACTGGTTACCTCGCTTCTGTCAGTGTGTCTCAGGGCAGCTGTGGCTACAGTAGTAGTTTAACACCACCGTGTATGGGGTGAATGAATAATGACACGTGAAGCGTCTTTGAGTGTCCAAAAAGTGCTGTATATAACTGATTATTATTATTATTTATAACAATGCTGTCTCCTGAGATTGATGTGAATGTAGCCTGGTTATGAATTGTCATTTTACCAATTTCAACCATGAAGAGCGAGGCTACATTTCCTCTTTAAGGTGTAAATATAGTTTAAGGTGGTATTACCAAAAAAAATTGACTAAATGATCCAGATGGGAATAGCTCACACAGCACATATTTCAGAGGTGATGATTCCTAAGCATATGGATTCTTTAGATCCAGAAAGCAAAGACTCAAGCTTTGTTTTTGGTAACCTAGTTTCTTCCTCAAAAAGATCTGGGAAAAGCTGGTTGGCCAAACTGAAGCCAGAAATAAAGGCTGGAGGAGAGCGTATGAGATGGATGGAGCATGAGTGGGTGATGCTGATGAGAGTGAAGCAGCTAAATTGTCATGGTAACCAGTATCTTTGTGTGAATGTTCAGTGGGTCGCACATGCCATGCCGTATTTGTGTAAAGGTCTATGACATAATAAGAGCAAATGAAAATATCAAATTCAACTGTAGCGTGCCAGGTATGAACTTTAAATAGATTTTTTTTAATTTTGAACTGGGGCTGCAGCTATCGCTTATTTTAATAATTGAGTAATCAATTATTAAATTACCTCAAAACATCCTTAAATGCATATCATATATGGTTACTGGTATGATTCAAAATTAAAACGAGAAATCTTGTATCTTGTAAAAGCACTTGTAGAGAGCATCCCTTGTTCCATTTCCCAAGTTTAATGAAAATCAGGCCATTACTCTGAGTGATGTTGCTGATACTTCTTTGATTGTTCATTTTTATAAATCATTTTTATAAAAAGATATTAATTTGTGTGTCAATCAAAAGTTATATCTCTTAAATATATTACATTAAATAATGTGCAATATTTAAAATGTATACGTTCCTGCTAATCTACACATTATACAAGGAATTAGCAATGCGTACTTCAATTGTGGAGCTGTGAACTTACTGAAATAACTACGAGAAGTGTGAGAAGTTCAGTTAGCATGAAGGCCAATCAATCAATCTCAATTAATGACCATATATCAATGAAAACCTGTCATCATGTCATGTCATTTTTTACCCCTTTATTAATCAATTTCTAGGCCGGGGGGGTGGCCATCAGTGGGAGCAGATGACATGGGTCGTGGTGGGATTGAACCCACAACCATTAGGTCCAAAGAACTGAGCTATTGTTGCCTCAATGAAAATGTATTGATTCGTGACCCTTAAGCGGCAGAGCTATTTCGGCAACTAAAGAGGGGTCATTTGTCCCCATTGACTTTTGATCTAGCCTCAGTCCTGGATGTAGAGCCACAGTCCTGGATCTACAGCCTCAGTCCTGGATCTACAGTCTCAGTCCAGGATCGACAGCCTCAGCCCTAGATCTACAGCCTCAGTACTGGATCTACAGCCTCAGTACTGGATCTACAGCCTCAGTCCTGGATCTACAGCCTCAGTCCTAGATCTACAGCCTCAGTCCTAGATCTACAGTCTCAGTCCTGGATCTACAGTCTCAATTCAGGATCTGCAGCCTCAGTCCTAGATCTACAGTCTCAGTCCTAGATCTACAGTCTCGGTCCTGGATCTACAGCCACAGTCCTGGATCTACAGTCTCAGTTCAGGATCTACAGTCTCAGTCCTAGATCTACAGTCTCAGTCCTGGATCTACAGTCTCAGTCCAGGATCGACAGCCTCAGCCCTAGATCTACAGCCTCAGTCCTGGATCTACAGCCTCAGTACTGGATCTACAGCCTCAGTACTGGATCTACAGCCTCAGTACTGGATCTACAGCCTCAGTACTGGATCTACAGCCTCAGTCCTGGATCTACAGCCTCAGTACTGGATCTACAGCCTCAGTACTGGATCTATAGCCATGGACATTGGTCTCTCCCTATGGACCAATACATATGTGTATATTTTGTGTCTTAAAGTGATAGTCTGGAGCTCTAAACGAATTACAAATTTTAAGAATTGTATTAAATTGACCTCCTGGCCTTAAATGTTGATATAAAATAAGTAATTTTATTAATTCTAATATTACGGGTAAGTCCCGCCTTCCCCTCTCTTAGCTATACATAGTTCCCACATGACGTCACTACATACGGGGATTTGCCGACCCGGCGCCATTTGAGTTGGCATGCTGTGGGCAAAACAATAGAAAAAGAAGCTGAAACGTGTTAATGTCGTGATAAAGTTGAAAATGGTCATCTCCTGCTGGGTCAATGGATGTTCAAATCGTGCCGGAGGTTCCGTTAAACTTGGATTTTACAGTATACCCATCATTAGACTTCATGAATGTGAGAAGACTAAGCTTTTGTCAGAACAACCACGGAGGTTATGGCTTGCGAAGATAAACAGGCAAGAAACTCCCTCAAAACACGCAAGAATATGCTCGGAGCACTTTGTGTCAGGTGCGTATCGTATCTTATAATGTGTTGACAGAAGTAATTTACTCAGTACTAACTTGTGTATGCTGATATCTGGTAACTTGAGAGTTTCATTATTTAGATTACTTTATTATGAGGAGGATCGGTGTCCGTCCGAGGCTCTCGAGGGCAACGTAAATGTATTAAATAGATAATAATAGTTCTATGGTGGGCTAAAACAATGTTCACAAACAGCATTGCTTCTGTAAAAAGATCTGTGTCATAAAATAAACTGCTCTTTACGCCTGGAAAAATCAGTTGCCCACCATTCACCAAAACATACGGTCAAAAACGCGGAAATAAACAATAACAGCAATCCAGAGTGTCCGTGTGGCATTAGCATTAATTAAATTAATTGTTAATATAATTAAAATAATTAAATGGAGCTCCAACTGGTATTAAATCTAAAGTTTTTGAGAAATGTTTGCATTGCTTGTTAATTTTTGCTGCATAATTTGATCAAATATGTAAAACATGTCCGTAGCACGTTAAACTGTGGTGCCATTGTATTAATATACAATTATTTGCTCAAAAGTTGCCCTTTTTTTCCAATTTGCGTTTGAATATCTACATTTATTCTCATTCTTCTGTTTAATGGAATGCACAAACACAGCAGCGTGCCATCAAAGATGGCGTCTCCGAGGAGGTCATGTGACATTCATTGGTCTGTGGGAACTATGTATAGTTCAGAATCCACGATGCCGTCCAATTTAACCAACCAAGTGATGCCAAGGGCTGTCAATCATTGCGCTGATGTTCATAGCTGCGCGCATGCTCAGATGTTTGTTTTCACGGAGCCTCTGAAATCAAGCCTCTAAAGGCTCTGAAACTACATGAAAACTGAACAAAGAATTCTGAACATCCACGCTGAGTTACCCATTTATATACTGAACCTATATCCATAATCAGATCCTCTGCAGATGTGTCCTATAATGTTCAATTTGTAATACTACTTCCGGTGTTCTGTCGAGTTGGTCTACCCGTCGAGATGATCTGGCTCAGCTGTTAATGATGTAATGCAAACCTGCGCATGCGCGTCTCACGGCAGCCGAATCAATCCAAGATGGAATTGCTTTAAAAGTTAAATACAAACGAGTTTCGTGTAAAGTTTGTTTTAAGCAGTCCACTGCTCCTGTGAAACTACACTGCTGCTGTGTGATCGCAGTCCCTGAGTTGACTGCTGCATACGTCAGGCAAATGACGCGTCCTGTGACTGGTCTGTCAGGTTGATAATGGAAATAATACATAACATTTTATACATGTATCATACTGTATTCAATACGATTAACAATAGTGTGTTCAAACAAAATATTTAATTAGATCGAGTTTTTTCCCCATTCTGGCGGGTTTCTGCGCATGCTCAAGTCAGATTTGGGCACACTAGCAGTGTAGTGTCACAGGATCAGTGGACTGCTTAAAACAAACTTTACACGAAACTCTTACTCTAAAAACTCTAAAAACCCTCTAAAAAAAGTGATATTCGTGTCTTAATTTGTTTGTATTTAACTTTTAAAGCAATTCGCGGACTACATGTCCGCCATCTTGGATTTCTTTGACTACCGTGAGACGCGCAGCGCAGGTTTGCATTACATCATTAACAGCTGAGCCAGATCATCTCGACCGGCAGACCAACTCGACAGAACACCGGGTTTGCTGCGATCGTTTTTTGTGTGCATTAAAGCATTATTTTTGTCATGAAAACGTTACCAAATGATTCTGAAAACCTCAGTGCATGTGTATTAATAATGTATATGTATAATGAGTATTCCAATTAACATTTAAATGTGTTACGGAAACGTAGATATAGACCAATCAGAAAGGAAGGGGGAGGGAGCTTGCGTCGTTTTTTTTCGAATCAAGTACCTCTCTCTTTTTCTGACAAACTCCAGACAATCACTTAAACTGTTGATTCTCTGATCTGTGTTGGTGATTTCAATGGTTTTGTTAAGTCCTCTGAGATGACTTCTGTCGAGATTTAGGGCTATACAAGAATAAGTTGTTGTTGTTGTACCCAAGCACAGGTGTCTCTGATTGGGAGGGCTCAGTGATTGGGGGAAAGGGTCATGTGATGCACAAACAATCTAATAACACAGTAAAATTGTATCAAAATTTAAAATCCACTGCAAGATCAAATGATAAAATCAGAATCATTTTATTGCCATGTAAGAAACAGGAAATCACAGACAAACAAATCAACAAAACAAATCAAATAATAAAAGCACACATTAAAATAGCCACTTCTGCTGGATCACATAATTGCGTTTTATCCTATTTTTTATGTAGAGTGGGGCCTATAATCGTATTTGCTAACTTTCTCCCCGTTAAGACCAGAGATGAGGTTGGCAATCAACAATTTGAAAAACTAACACCAATTAAGAACAGAATTTTGGCGGACAAAAAAAAAAAACAAATTGGCATGGAGTAATGACAAGGAAAAACAGTTATGTTTCCTCTACGTTTCAGAAGTAAATCTGGAAAAATAAATTACTGATGATGAAGCTGTCAATGAAAACGATTCTTCACCAAGACACACTTAATTAGTCACTTTCTTTAATTGGAAAGTAAAAGTTAGGAATATGTTTGTCAATGGTGAACCCTGGAGTTCAAAAAATATAGACAGGCATCAATATGTTTTATATGATTTTTATTTGTATTTTTATTTGGGGGGGCAACTACAAAAGTCCATTTTCACAGCACAGCTTCCACTTCTGTTTAAAGTCTTGCAGGTTTCTAAAGAAGAGGGGCTGGTGCTCTGTGTACTGGGTGCAGCTCTGACTGCCACCCCCCCGACCCAGAAATGGATTAAGGGGAAGAAAATGGATGGATGGATGGAGGTTTCTAAAGATCACAAGGTCAACAGGAACTGATAGAACTCAGGCCTGTGGACCCAGACCCTCTCGATAGCAACACAACTAAACTATTATTGGTGCCCTAAAACTATTGCATTCAATCTGAAATACAGCTTCCTATTGCAGGCAACACGCCACACTACCCATTCATCCCACACACGGTGGTGGTGAGCTACAGTTGTACAGTTGGTACAACTGCTCCAAGTGAGGCTGCCTGTCATCGGCCCCTCACCACCTCATTCACACGCACAACATTCACACAAGGCAAAGTAGGTGTCTTGCCTAAGGACACAACAACAAGTTTACAGTCGCCCCACTGTAGCACCTAGTTTTTGTTTTTGTTTTTGTTCTTGGAACCCAAGGGATTAGTCTCAAAATGTAAATGCATTTGACCCATCCTGATGCCACTAAGGCTTACGTCAGGAGCAGTGGTCGCAGTAGTCACAGAGTCCGGGAACCCATCTCCAGATGTTGATGCTTGACTTGGTCAGGACCAGAGCTGGAGGATTTTTACCTATTGAGCATATTTTCAGTGGTAGGGGAAACCGGAGTACCCGGAGGAAACCTACGCAGACACGGGGAGAACATGCAAACTCCACTCAGAAAGGCCCTGTTCCGACCTGCATACCAACCAAGGACCTTCTTGCTGAGAAGCGAGAGTGCTAACCACTCAGCCCGTCATAATGAAATTGAATTTGGAAAGCATAGTTTGATTTTGAACTATGGACCCCCTGGACTGCCACCTTAACGTGGTGGGGGAGTTTGAGTACTCGGATGATCCTGGGAGCTATGCTGTCTGGGGCTTCATGCCCCTGGTAGGGCCTCCCATGGCAGACAGGTCTCAGGTGACGAGTCAGACGAAGCGCAGTCCAGAAGACACCATGGACAGCACTCATACAAAAACAGTGACGTCGCCCGGCATGGCGCAGCCGGGGCCCCACCCTGGAGCCAGGCCTGGGGTCGGGGCTCGTAGGCGAGCGCCTGGTGGCCGGGCCTTAGCCCACGGGGCCCGGCCGGGCTCAGCCCGAATGGACGACATGGGCAGTCCCTCCTGTGGGCCCACCACCTGCAGAGGGGTCCGTGGTGGCATGGTGCAGAGAGGACTGGGCAGCAGTCGAAGGCGGAGACCTCGACGACCCAGTCCGCACACACAACAGCTGGCTCTTGGGACGTGGAACGTCACCTCACTGGGGGGGAAGGAGCCCGAGCTTGTGGGGGAGGTTGAGCGATACCGACTAGAGATAGTCGGCCTCACCTCCACACACAGCTTGGGCTCTGGAACCCAACTCCTTGAGAGGGGTTGGACGCTCCACTTTTCTGGTGTTTCCCGCGGGGAGAGGCGGCGAGCTGGGGTGGCCATTCTTATTGCCCCCCATCTCAGCCGCCACGTGTTGGAGTTCTCCCCGGTGAATGAGAGGGTCGCGTCCCTCCGCCTCCGGGTGGGGGACAAGTCTCTCACTGTTGTGACGGCCTACGGGCCTAACGGCAGTGCAGAGTACCCGGCCTTCTTGGAGTCCTTGGGAGGGGTACTGGACGGTGCACCGCCCGGGGACTCCGTTATTCTCCTGGGGGACTTCAACGCCCATGTGGGAAACGCCAGTGACACTTGGAGAGGGGTGATCGGGAAGAACGGCCCCCCTGATCTGAACCCGAGCAGTGCTCAGTTGTTGGACTTCTGTGCCAGTTACGGTTTGTCCATCACGAACACCATGTTCGAGCACAAGGGTGTCCACCAGTGCACGTGGCACCAGGACACCCTAGGCCGGAGGTCGATGATCGACTTTGTTGTCGTATCATCTGACCTTCGACCGCGTGTCTCGGACACTCGGGTAAAGAGAGGGGCGGAGCTGTCAACCGATCATCACCTGGTCGTGAGTTGGATCCGCTGGCAGGGGAAGAAGCCGGTCAGACCTGGCAGACCCAAGCGTATAGTGAGGGTCAGCTGGGAACGTCTCGCTGAGCCCCCTGTCAGACGGACTTTCAACTCACACCTCCGGGAGAGTTTCTCCCAGGTCCCGGTGGAGGAGGGGGACATGGAGTCCGAGTGGACCATGTTCTCTGCCTCAATCGCCGATGCGGCGGCTCGTAGCTGTGGTCGCAAGGTCTCTGGTGCTGGTCCCGGCGGCAACCCCCGAACCCGGTGGTGGACACCGGCAGTAAGGGATGCTGTCAGGCTGAAGAAGGAGTCCTATCGAGCCATGATGGTTCGGGGGACTCCTGAGGCAGCTGTCCAGTACCGGCAGGCCAAGCGTGCCGCGGCCCGGGCTGTTGCAGAGGCAAAAACCCGGGACTGGGAGGAGTTCGGAGAGTCCATGGAGCATGACTATCGGTCGGCCTCAAAGAAATTCTGGCAAACCGTCCGGCGCCTCAGGAGGGGGAAGCAGTTTTTTGCCAACACCATGTACGGTGCGGGTGGAGAGCTGCTGACCTCGACGGGGGATATTGTCGGACGGTGGAAGGAATACTTTGAGGTTCTCCTCAATCCCCCCGTCACGTCCTCTGTTACAGAGGCAGAGGCTGAGGATGTTGGGGCGGATACATCCATCTCCCTGGCTGAGGTCACCAAGGTGGTTGGTAGCCTCCATGGTGGCAAGGCTCCGGGTGTGGATGAGATCCGCCCTGATTATCTAAAGTCTCTGGATGTTGTAGGACTGTCTTGGTTGACACGTCTCTGCAACATCGCGTGGCAATCGGGGGCGGTGCCAATGGAGTGGCAGACCGGGGTGGTGGTCCCTCTCTACAAGAAGGGGGACCGGAGGGTGTGTTCCAATTATCGTGGGATCACACTCCTCAGCCTCCCCGGTAAGGTCTACTCCAAGGTACTGGAGAGGAGGCTACGGCCGATGGTCAAATCTCGGATCCAGGAGGAGCAGTGTGGTTTTCGTCCCGGTCGCGGAACACTGGACCAGCTCTATACTCTCCATCGGATACTCGAGGGTTCATGGGAGTTCGCCCAACCTGTCCACATGTGCTTTGTGGATTTGGAGAAGGCGTTCGACTGTGTTCCCCGGGGTGTCCTTTGGGGGGTTCTCCGGGAGTACGGGGTCGGGGGTCCTCTGCTGAGGGCCATCCGGTCCCTGTATGACCAGAGCCAGAGCTGTGTTCGCATTGCCGGCAGTAAGTCAGACCTGTTCCCGGTAAATGTTGGCCTCCGACAGGGCTGCCCTTTGTCACCGGTTCTGTTCACTGTATTTATGGACAGAATATCTAGGCGCAGCCAGGGGTCGGAGGGGGTCCGGTTCGGGGACCACAGGATCTCATCTCTGCTGTTTGCGGACGATGTTGTCCTGTTGGCTCCAACGAACCAGGACCTGCAACATGCACTGGGACGGTTTGCAGCCGAGTGTGAAGCGGCTGGGATGAGAATCAGCACCTCCAAATCTGAGGCCATGGTGCTCGACCGGAAAAAGGTGCCTTGCCCTCTTCAGGTGGGTGGAGAGGTCCTTCCTCAAGTGGAGGAGTTCAAGTATCTCGGGGTCTTGTTCACGAGTGAGGGAAGAATGGAGCGTGAGATTGACAGGCGGATCGGTGCAGCGTGCGCAGTGATGCGGTCGCTGTATCGGACCGTTGTGGTAAAGAGGGAGCTGAGCCGAAAGGCAAAGCTCTCGATTTACCGGTCAATCTTCGTTCCCTCCCTCACCTATGGTCATGAGCTTTGGGTAATGACCGAAAGAACGAGATCGCGGATACAAGCGGTCGAAATGAGCTTCCTCCGCAGAGTGGCTGGGCGCTCCCTTAGAGATAGGGTGAGGAGCTCAGTCACACGGGAGGAGCTCGGAGTAGAGCCGCTGCTTCTCCACGTCGAGAGGAACCAGTTGAGGTGGCTCGGGCATCTGTTCCGGATGCCTCCTGGACGCCTCCCTGGGGAGGTGTTCCGGGCACGTCCCACCGGGAGGAGGCCCCGCGGAAGACCTAGGACACGCTGGAGGGACTATGTCTCGCAGCTGGCCTGGGAACGCCTTGGGGTCCCCCCGGACGAGCTGGAGGAAGTGTGTGTGGATAGGGAAGTCTGGGCGTCTCTGCTTAGACTGCTGCCCCCGCGACCCGGCAACGGATAAAGCGGAAGAAAATGGATGGATGGATGGATAGTTCGATTTTGAGAATTATTCATTTGATTTTAATTTTGATCCATCACATACACTACCGTTCAAAAGTTTGGGGTCACATTGAAATGTCCTTATTTTTGAAGGAAAAGCACTGTAGATAACTTTAAACTAGTCTTAACTGTAAAGAAATACACTCTATACATTGCTTATGTGGTAAATGACTATTCTAGCTGCAAATGTCTGGTTTTTGGTGCAATGTTGTAATTGCTGCAAATGGAGGATTCTTTGACGAAAGCAAAGTTGGATGTAAAACAAATCTTATTTCAAATACAAATCATTATTTCTAACCTTGTCAATGTCTTGACTCTATTTTCTATTCATTTCACAACGTATGGTGGTGAATAAGTGTGACTTTTCATGGAAAACACTTGGGTGACCCCAAACTTTTGAACGGTAGTGTATATCCCTGTAAACACCCTGTTCTTGTTTTATAGCTCTTCATTCCTAATCTTTGAGACTATATGGGGCGTTACAACTGAAAATGTACAGCTTTGGGCAAGTTTATAAAGCTTGTGTGTAAGCATTCGATCCTCGTAAGTAGCATAAGCTACATGTACTATCTGTAGTCAGTCGGTTGTGTTTACATCTAAAACCACAAGGAAAAAATGCATTGCTTTTATGTTAAATAAAAAAATCTTTACTTTACCTTAAAAATTTCTGAAATTGGTGATTCTTTTAGCTATTAACCCTTTAAGCGCCAAAGTCGCAATATTGCGACAAGCAACATTGCTCACTTAAACAGGCTGTATGTAAAATGTGGTGCAGAATCTTGTTAATACTTTTCACCAGGGGTTAGTGGACATGTGTGCCTGTAATATGAGCAACATTTGTGGGTGTGGTTATATTGAAAGTTTTTGAGTAAATTGAGTTCGTAAAACACCTGCGGCGCAGCAGCGCGGAGGCGAAGCAGCAGCGGTAGAGCTGAGAGGAGCGAGAGCAGAGCAGAGGGAAAGAGTGTTTTTTCTTTTACTCACGAGGTCTTCAGTACCAGAGAAGTACTTGGTTTGGTACTGGCTCACTCAGATTCAGAGGAGGAAGACACGCAGGTGTCCAGTGAAGCAGACACGGACATTATTAGTGACGGGGAGACCGCGCTCCATATAGTCCACAATCAGCCTCTGTGCAGCGGCTGCTTGTCCTCCGTGTGGCCGCGGTAGAAGCATTCTGTGAACGCCAAGCAGGGGCTGTGGTCGAGGCGAGGGTACAGGGGCATCATAACACCGGGCATGTGGGAGAAAGTAGCGGGGGTAAACATCCACGGGGAACACGGGAGACGCGGGAGAGCCGCGGGAATAAAACACATCGCTTTTCGCGTTCACTGCCTTTACCAACAGTGATGATGAGGATCAAGGCAGTTCTTGAGAGAAAATAATCCACAAAAGTGGATCAGAAGTGTTGAAGAGCCTGTTGTTTCTTGTTGAGACGATCTGACATGTTCTGAGCCCATTCATTTCATCTCTCTGTTTCTAAACCATAAATCCAGGAGCCTCATTTCCACCGAGAAAAATAGTATGCCCACCACTTCTTTGAAAGGGAAATATTGAAACCAAACTCCAGATTTCATGACTGTAAACTATAAAGAGAGCTGTCTTGATCACTGAAGGTCTATGAAAATAATACAATTCTGTATGGCCGCGAACCAGTGCTAAAACATTATCTATAATCTGGATCAGGGAATTTATTTCTATCCCAAATTCATTTCATACTAAAGATATTTCACACTGACTGTTTATAGTATTTCCTGATCTAAAAAAAACTCCCAAGCTACAGCTTTTTTAAAGTTTTTATACAATAATTAACATTTTCCAAAATGGCCGCCACCTTGATGACGTCACGATATGCAAATTAGATGACGAATCAACTTCCATCCCAAAGTTTGGTTCAAACTGAAGATATTTCTAATTTACAGTATGCCTTTATCTCAAACCATTTTAAAGTTATAGCCTTTTGAAATCTTGAAATCAAAATTGTATATTTTCTTGAAAAAACTCTGGCGCCTAAAGGGTTAAAATAATCTATGGGCCGGAAACAAGAGAGAGGTCAATCATTCGCGACAAGTAATCCAATACGGCGGTTGTGGTTTGATGCCCACCTTTTCAACCCAACTACCCACAATGCCGTGCGTTCAAACCGGAAGCTTGAAACTCTTGATGCATGTATAGTCAAAGTAGTAGTAGTTTTGAATTTTGAGTTAAGGTTAAAGGCGCTATACCCGTTTCTGCAATGTTTGAATGTTTAGCACCGCCCCCCAACTCGCTCACAGGCTTCTCATTTCCCCTACGCTCTCATTACACAGAGCCACCTAGTTTTATTTGCGATCTGATATGTATGCTAACATTAGCATTAGCACAACTTCTTGTAAGCTGTACAACAATTACTGATGAAATGGTACAAAAGCAATGCACTGCTAACACAATATATAGGTAAAAGAATACTGCTAGTTTTGCGTCCGAATGTATTAATTTAAACATTTGAATATATTGTAATATTTAATTATTATTTATTTATTATACAGCTCCTCACAGCAGCAGTAGAACACTCCATTGACTTGAATGCAATTCTTCCGATCATTTTTTCTTGATAACAGAACTCTCAAACCAATAATGATTGGTTAAATCACCTGTTTCAAGTTGCTGTCACCTTTTCACACTGGGTGGAGAATGAACAAGCCAATTAAAACCAACTCGACCTGCGGAGCATGTGCTGTCACCCCCTCACAAACACTTTAGCTTTCTTCAATATTCACACTCCTCACCTTGCTATGAAGTCATCAGAGGCGCACTGACATTCCAGAGTTTTGAGAAATAGAATGTTCTGTGCAAAGGATAAGTGGGAAGAGTGTGACTTCTCTTCAACGGAGCACAATGACCCTAAGGTCTCCAGATTACCCTTGTTTCTGAGAATCACTGAATTCACTTTTTAAGCATTTATTCAAAATAACTTTTCCACATTTTGTAACAACACATCCACAGACATATTTATTTTAGTGATAGACAATCATAAAGTAGTAGACAATGTGAAGTAAAAGCAGAATGATACATGATTCATTTTTCTGTAAAATAAATTACAACGTGGACCACGTCTTAAGAGGCTTTGCATACAGTATAAAGAGACTGTTTCATTCAATGAATCATAATGTAATTATGTGTCATCTCCCACTTTGTGTTGGTCTGTTGCCAAAAGAAAAGGAAAATAAAAGCTTTATGTTTTCATAAAATAACAAGAAGTAGAATGAAAAAACTGAAACTTATAAAGACACGGATGAACTCTCAGACAGATAATGTCCGCATCAAGCTGAAAATCTGAAAGAATTAGAGATCTAATGTCTCTCAAGTACATGCCGCTACATTTGAGAGCCTTGCACATTCTTGATTTGATTCCAGTTCAGTGCAGCTGTGGGGAGTGACCTTGAAAGACTGTTTACAGTATTTCACACGTGTTATGTATAGGAGACGGATGGAAATAACTGGCTTAAGTATAGGAGAAATGATCAGAACTATCTTCAGCACACACCTACAGCCACAGACATTATATACAGCAACATCTATTACCACTACTATCATTCTTGTTTTCTTCGTTTTACTGACATTAAAAAGCAACTCTGGTCTGATTAAATACATTTTAATTATTTAGTTAAAATTATCAGAAGATAACAGGAACTTCATTGGACTATCCTCCTCTCTACAAGTACTACACCCTTCTCCTTACATTCTCAGGTTTATAAAGTACCTTCAAATATGTTCCTTGAATTGTATTGGTAAATTACGCAATAACTGCAACTGATCTGATGTCAAGAGGAAAACATGTTCCCTTGGACATCAGGCATCACTATGTTTGGTTGGTTTATTTTCAACAACAATAAATATACATTTTATGTATTGATTATTTGTTAATGAACACCTCACTCTGGATTGTAGCCATGGGCTGATTTGCATCCAGTGCAAATGTGCTTGTCGTGTGTCCTCAGACAATATTTATAATACATTTTGAATATTAAAAATTGCATGTGCCTGAGGCCCCCTCTCTGTATTTTTTACATATAACATATATATATATATATATTTTTTTTTTTTATTAACAACATATAAGTAAAAGACATATGAATTGTCTGATGCCTTTCTTGTGATTTTGAGCATGTGTTAGCGAGGCTTCCAGCAATAAATGTCACTGTAACTTGACTCTTGACATGCACTATTTATCTGTTTTTATTTCAATATTAGTTTAGTTTAGTTTATTAAGATCCCCATTAGCCACTGAGATGCAATGGCTAATCTTCCTGGGGTCTCCTCAAAATCATTACATGCTTTTACATATTTTTATACATAAATCACACACACACTCACACACACACACATACGACGATATGACAGCTCAGTGAGAAATCATTTACAACTATGAAAAAATAAAAAATAATAATAGTAACAAATGAACTTTCTCCAGTGGTTTCAGTCCAACTCAAATATAAAATATTATATTTGATGTATAATTAATGTTCATGTGTGAAAAGATATAGCTTTAATTTCTTTTGAAAATGAATTCTCTCACTCTCTTTGATCAGAAAGGAGGGCAACAAGTTCCATGCAACCATGGCTCGATAGACTACAGTTTTCTGCATTTTATTTGTTCTGCAAGCAGGGAGCACACACCTTAAATCACTACTTTGCCGTGTGGCATGATCATGGGAATTTGAAAACAGTTTCAATTTATTATATATTGTTTCAGGATTGTGTGACACTAAAACATTCCTGATAAACGTTAATAAATAATACTGTGTTCTGCTTTTTACAGTGAGCCAGGCTAAACTGTTGTGCATTGTTGTGACATTTGTTCTGTACGGGCAGCTCAATACAATTCTGGCAGCTTTGTTCTGAGCGACTTGTAATTTGTGTAGGTTGCTTTCACATGTGTTTGACCAAACCACCGACGCATAATCCATCTGGGAAAGAACTAATGACTGCACAAGTCTCTTGGTCAACCACTGTGGTATACATTTCCTACAGTGTTTGATCATCCCCATGCTTCTTCCCATTTTTTTAACTATACAATTTATGTGACTGTTCCATGACAACTTTGAATCAACTATTACCCCCAATAATTTTGTCTCTTCTACTTGTTCAATAATGTTTCCTTCTAACATCAAATATAATTTAGGTGTTGCTTTCAACATGTACTGTGACCCAATTAACATGCATTTTGTTTTTCCAGAATTTAATACCAACCTATTCTCGTGAACCCACTTTGCTACCTGAGATAATTCCTCATTAAGAATGTTATTAAGCTGCCCTACTGTAGATGCAGATGCATATAAAGTAGTATCATCTGCATATACAGCCATGGTTGCATGTTTCAATACCAATGGAAAATCATTAGTAAAAATTGAAAATAATAATGGTCCCAGGCAACTGCCCTGGGGCACTCCACAACTCATTCTTTCAACCTCAGAATAGCTACCATTAAAATAAACTTTATACTCTCGATTACTTAAGTAACTTTCAATCCATTTTAAGGCTGTTGATTGAAATCCATAACAGCATAACTTATTCAACAAAATACTATGGTCTAAAACATCAAAAGCAGCACTAAAGTCTAATAATATTGTCCCAACTAAGTTTTTACGATCAATTTCCTGCAGCCAGTCATCAGTAATCTGAGTGAGAGCAGTAGTTGTGGAGTGATCCGCTTTATATGCATGCTGACAGCTCGTATTTAATCGGTTGTTTAAAAAATACTCTTGTATTTGGTTGTATACTACTTTTTCCATGATTTTGCTTAATGCTGGTAACAGACTAATTGGTCTACTGTTTTTATTCGAAAATGGATCTTTATTATGTTTTATTAGAGGTATTATTTTTGCTTTTTTCCATTCAGTAGGAAAAATGCCTTTGTTTAAACTTAGATTAATGATATGAGTAACAGGCGTCACAATTCTATCTGAGACCAATTTTAACAATTTTATCTCCAAATGATCGATACCTGCTGGTTTCTCTTTGCTTCCTTTCAATAATTTTTTTACCTGATTTTCTGACACCGTTTTAAATGCAAACATACATTCTTTTGTATTCATTATACACTTCCTAATTAACTCATTTGAAATAGTGTTCCTCTGTCCTGTTCCCATGTAATTTCTCAATTTCTCAACTTTACTTTTAAAGAACTGGCTCAAACTATTAGAAATATCTTTGGGGTTAGTCAAATAGGTTCCATTTGATTCTAGAAAAGTATTTGTTGATTTAGCATTTCTTCCTAATATTTCATTTAATGTTCCCCAAATTCTTCTGTTGTCTAGATTAGCATCCTTAATCTTTCTTTGATAATATGATTGCTTTTTACGTCTATTCAGTTTAGTCACACAGTTTCGCAATTTGCAATAACTTCTCCAGTGTACAATGTCTTTGGTTGTATTTGCTTCAACTTTGGCTTCATCTCTCTTTCTCATACACTCTTTTAGTTCTTCATCAATCCAAGGAGCAGAGACATGTCTCACTGCTTTTCTTCTCAGAGGAGCATGTTTATCTATGACTTTTGTAATTAAGGCATTAAATACTTCCACAGCCCGACATGGATCCCGTTCTTGTGCTACAACCGACCAATCTATACTACTGACTTCTGCAACAAAATCATCTTCCCTAAAATGCTTAAATAATCTTTTAAATATAAATTTTTGACCATGTTTTTGTACTTTTGTATTTCTAATCACTGCAATTAAATTATGGTCACTGCAACCAACTGGAATGGACACAGCTTCAGAGCATAGCTCTGGCACATTTGTAAAAATCAAGTCAATTAATGTTGCTGAATGTGTACCATCAGTTTTTACATGTACCCTGGTGTCATCACGGATCAGCTGTGATAGGTTACAGGTGTTCACTAGGGAAACTAGTTTGCTTTTCAAACTGCAACCTTGAGATTTCCAGTCTATATTTAAATCTCCGAGAAAGAATATTTCATTGTTACCATCACATGTCCTATCCAACATTTCACATATTTGATCGAGATACATGACAGCAGCACTTGGGGGTCGGTAGCAGCATCCAATAAGAACAGGCTTCATATGAGGCAGATGTAGTTGTACCCACATCACTTCCACTCCTATAACACTGAGATCATTTCTAACTCTGACTGGGATATGACTTTGAACATAACAGGCTACTCCTCCACCATGTGCATTCCTATCTAATCTGTAAATATTGTATCCTTCTATACTTAAAGAAGGGCTATTTATATTCGAGTCTAAGTGCGTTTCAGATAATACTAACACCTGTAAGTTATAGTTCTGCAATAATTCTTGCATGTCATTCACTTTATTTCTTAAGCTGCACACATTCAAATGAGCTATCTTGAATCCACATTTTCCAAAATCAATATTACTTTTAACCATGAGTTTCATGAAAAATAGGTTTTACACAGATCTTTCAAAGAGCGTCGACAAACACACACATTCACACACGCATTCAAACACATCAGCATTGTAATGAAAAGAGAAAAAACAATAGATACACCGCAACAGCGAGTTACGCAGTCTCTTTTTCAACTTAAATCTTCCACTTAACTAATTTCATGCCCCCCCCAAAAAAAAGTCATGTTTGACTGATATTTCTTCCTTTTTCATATCGTATCCAGAGTACCTTTATCATGTCTCTTTCTTTTATCCTTTCTTCTCTAGTCCAGGCTCGATTACACTTTTGAAATAGATATCCGCAGCAGTGTTCTCAGTGAACTTTTTCGTCTCACCTTTGAATGTTATTATCAGCGTTGCTGGATGAATGATCCCGTGCCTCACTCCGGCATCTCTCAGTTTGGACCGTGTCTCCCAAAAGCTGGTTCGTTTCTTGGCCATCTCTGCGGTCAGGTCCGGGAAAATTCTCAACTTCATCCCACGAATATGTAACACCTTTTCCTTTTTAGCGGCCTTTAATATCTCCTCTCTCGTTGTCCTCTTCTGAAGGCGCACAATCATTGCTCTTTCTGTGGCTCTCCCCACTGGCCCGACCCGGTGCGCCACATCCACTTCTGGTTCCGACAGTATTTTGCCTTGAAAGAGTTCTTTAAACAACCCGCTTATATAATCAGTCGGGTTACCTTTCTCAATATCTTTCGTCAGTCCAAACACACGTACATTCTGCTTTCGACTGTGCATTTCCAGGCGCTCCGTTTTGTCCAGGAGCTCCGCATTGACTTTACGCACTGCCTCGCATTCAGCCTCCAACTTTGTCATGCGCTGGTCCATTGAAGATAACGTTTTATCAACTTCATCCAACCTCCGTGTGCATGCGGAGATCTCTTCAGTGATTGTTTTGAACTCTTTAACCACCACACTTATCTCCTCTTTCATAATGGAACGGATCAGATCCGCCAATTCGTGTTTGTCCTGCACACCTGTCATGCCACATGCGTCGTCCTCACCCAGCCTCACTCCAATCTGCGCTTGTTCGGCCTTTTTAGTGTGAATCTTGGGATTATTGCGCAGATTCCGGGACATCGCCGTGCGTAATACAATTCACTTTGTTTCACTCCACGTAAAGGTACTATTTAGAGACTCAAAAGTAGTTATTCAAGGCATACTCTGAGACGCGTTCTCAGCGTGTGTCCTCAGCTGTCGCGCATGCTCAGTGTAGATTTTGTAAGATCTGGTTGACATTGCTACGCTGCCCCCCAACCTTCTTGAATCTGAAACACCCAGCTAACTGCCCACATCCCTTGAACAACGTGGTGGGCAAAAAGCACAAGATGAAGACCACAGGAGCCACCGCAGTAGCATCTGCGGTAGCTCTGTTTGCTTGACACCTCTGGGCGCTTGCGTTGGAAAAACTCCTGGTGGACTTCCTGGATTTAATCGTAGATGTACCTATCTCCAGATTGGAGCGGAGATTGCGTGATGAGGTTTTGACGATGAGTAGGTTGATATGACGACGAGGAAAAAGATAACGAAAAACATTGCGATTATGCGAAATGGGTCCGGCAAACGGTATTTTTCTTCTGAGAATCCTGTTGATTTTGTATCCTTCAAAGCCAGCGAGTTGTTAACCGTCTGAATCCAATTGGTTCCAGGTTGAAAGTAGGATAAGGAACGGACATGGCGACGACAGCAAGCCAAATGACAACGCAAATTACTATCCCGCGATTTCGATCGACGGTCCGAAGATACAGCATCCAACGCTTCGAAGACCTCGCCCATACGGGTTTGACACTAATAGCACCCCAGAAAAGGATGGAAGAATAGTATTGACGAAAAATAGGGAATCCCTGTAAACGCCCCATTAAATCCGGAGTATATCCAATCGCCCACGACGACTGTAATAATCCGATCCAGAAAAGGTAGCGCGACCACAGAACAAAGGAAAAGGTTTTCCCACCTGCCACGGTGAGGTAGGTCATGTAGATGCGAATTTTCGCCCAAAGGCTCAGCTTCGCGAAGACAACGAATCACGAACAGGACGTAGAAGTTTGGCGAAAGACCCGTGCGAAGATCAAGCCGTAGATGGGAGGGAAAGAGGGCATAGCGAAACTCCCGAGTCCAGGAAGGAAGAGGTGTTGTGGGAGAGGGGAAGGAAAAAACCGCTGGGGTGGCAGTGGGGACCTGGTGGAGGAAGCATGGATGAGTCCCAACAGGGGAGAAGAAAAACTGTGTTAGAATTTATTTAAGACTAAGATAAAGAGATTATTTTATTCCTCCCACCCAGGGTTTGGAGGAATGTCCAGTGTTTGCCTCATCAGTGAATAGAACATTAGGAAGAGGAGCACACAGCTAAAAATGAGTAAAGCCTTAAATTACAATGAGTAAAATTAAATACAATCTCTAGATTTATCAAAAAAGAACAAGTTTAAAGATCTCTCGGTTGGCCTAATTAAAGAAGCAAGTTTTAAAATGTACTACAACCAATATATTTGAGGCTAGTTTGCAATGTCAGTCCCTAGGAGGGCTTTTAACACTATTAAAACACATTATACATTATAAAATTCACATTATACAGACAGGCAAGACAAATTAAAACATGGAAGGTACAAGAACAAGAAAAGAGGACATCACAAAGCTAGTTCATTGCAAATATGCGGTAAAGTGCAATAGTTTGTATAAAGTGATATGTGCCAGTTAAGTGCTTCACAACTGTTAAAATGTAGTTTTCCCAAATTCTATTCCCGCACCCCAGGGCCCATGGCGTCGTCCTGAGGGTAAAAGGGTTTGCTGGCAAACAACATTTTAGCCTCAAACACTATCATTTTAGGTTTATTGTACAAGTTTAGTTAAGTAAGGAGAGAAACTGAGATGAATACAGGGCGAGTAACATGCACCAGAATAAACAAACAGGGTTTTAAGGTCCTGGAACCTCTGGTAATACTTTATGGAGCATTTAAAAAAAGTACGTGTAGTCTTTATTCAGGCGTTAGTGCTAGGTAACAGCGGTAAATAAGCTTTGAGGTCTGGAGCTGAGTGTCCCAATAGCACTACAGATGAGAGAATCCTTTTTTCGGCCCACAGTGGGGTAATGTCAATATAATAAATAAGCCAGCTGCTAGTTTCTTAGCTAGCTGTAAATGCACATAAGATCAGCAAGTATCAATATCGTAATGTGTTGTGGTGTGGTAAAGTGTATGGGCCGGATATCAAGAAGTTTAAAGGGACAGTCAGGGACCTCTGTAATTGCAGTATTGCATATTGCAACAAGATTTACAACTTACTATTTGCAGATGGATGGAACTTGTACAAGTGCAGTCAGTACTCATTGTGCAGATCTGACAGCAGCCAGGATGAAAAACCTGTGAAACCTCTCCTCACATCGTGGGTGTCTGTCTGTCACTGCATCTGCTCTCACAGAGATATAAGTTTGAAATATAATTATTGTTATCATTCGGCTTTGTTTTCTGTAGAGATTTGTTATCAAAGAACATGTGTCCCTCCCAGAAAGGGCCTGATAATATTCAAGATTCAAGATTAGTGTATAATGTACCCGAAGGAAATTTATCTTAGACTCACAGTTTTCTACTGGAAGTGCAACATAATTCAATTCAATTCAATATTTTTTGCAATTTTCCCTAAACTCGCAACAGTAGCTATCTCAGAAGACTTAAAATTCAGTTCAGACAGCAAGAAATGCAGATGAATTTAAAAAACACATAGATCCTTGGTCCAGAAGACAGACATGAACAACAGATCAATGCAGGAGGTTCTGGTGGTTCACAGATTTAGAGAGATACAAGTTTGTATATACGCGGCTGTTGATATTTTATTACTATTGTTGAGACTCTGGCAAGTCCACATGGAGAAACTCACACGTGAAGTGATTAAGAACAAGATTCTCAATATCAGCTGTAATGTCAAGATGGATGCCTCTCTAACTGTTATAACACACTTATCTGTAAGTTCTTGCTTTGTTTTAACACACGACGAACAGACGCACACACACGACACACACAGCACAGATTGCGCGCACACGCACTTACGCACCACGTACACACACACACTACATAGCACACGCACACGCACATGCAAGTCAGGGCTTGATTCATGTGGATTCCCCAATTAACTAAGTATCTCTGAGCATGGATGAGAGCAAGTAACTGAATAAAATTTTAACCGGGTAAATTACCCAACCTTCGCCTCTAATCTGTATAATTGTAATGAACAATCATCTGAGAATATGTAAATATGGATCATCATTCTGTATAAGATACACTGTGTACTATATATACATAATGCACTGAATAAGTAATGAGGAAATTAATCCATGACTCAGATCACACACGACAAAAAAAATATATTCCGTAAGATTCGGAATACGTCTCATATTGTGGGAGTTGATAAAGATTACGAGATCCGTTAATCGTCCCACCGTGGGAAATTTCAGTGTTGCATCATGCAGTGAAAGAACATTAAGGAATGAAGATCAAACAGCACAAGATTTAATTAACAAATACCTTAAGTACTGTAATAAAATATGATAAAATCTCTAACTTCAGCATAATAATAATAATAATAAATAATAATTCAAATAACAAACAGACCAGAGAGAGAGAGGTGAGAGGGTTCAGAGGGAAAGATCCCAGATAGAGACCTGTGACCGACCAGAGAGAGACCAAAGAGACCCCAGATAGAGACCAGACAGAGACTCAATAGAAAGACCACAGATAGAGACCTGTGACAACAAGATAGAGGTCAGAGAGAGAGACCCAGAGAGAGACCAGATAGAAGACCCCAGATAGATAGGTCACAGAGAGAAGAGACCAGAGAAGACCCCAGAGTAGAGAGGTCCACAGAGAGACCTCCATCAGATAGAGAGGTCTCAGAGAGACCACAGATAGAGAGCCACAGAGAGACAATAGAGAGAGACCTAACAGGAGAGGAGAGACCACAGAGAGACCATAGAGAGACCAGTGAGAGAGGCCACAGCGAGACCAAATAAGTGATCCAGAGAGAGGAATGTAGAATAGAAATATTAAAGTTTTCTAATTTGTTCTAATATGCCTCTCACCCTGTCTGGTCTGCTCCGTCACAGTTGTCTTTACTTGTGTGAGTGCAGAGAGGGAGAGAAGAGTGGAGAGGCAGAGTTGCAGGGGCGGAGTCACAAAACTGCCCACATTGTTGCAACTTCTTTTTCGTCTTCCAGATTTGTACAGTACACCGCTTAGGGGCCCTTCAAATATTTTTTCCCGTAGTTTTCTTGTATTTCATAAAGGCCAAACAATTACAAATATAGTTGGTGGAAAGCTTTGCTCTTTGCTAAAAGTGAGAGATATTAAACTTTCTTCTTTCTTATGTCAGAAGATTGTATTGTAGCCTTATTCGTGTTTGAGGGTTATTACCCATTACTTGTGCTCGTCATTGCTGCTTCTCACTGGTGATGCAACACTGATATTTCCCCACTGTTGGACTAATAAAGGTTCTCGTAATCGTTTGCCTAAACATTGTTCCTTCATATTGAGGATTCCTGCGGGTGCTCCATTTCCCACAGGTGCCTCTCTATCGGGCTCAGACTCCAGAGACCCTGCAAGAGAGATACTTCATGATTTAAAACTTTGGAAACATCTGGAGACAACTATCTGTGCCGACTCCCAAGGCAATATCACAACAATACAGCACAGATCCGAAAGCAAAGAGAAAAATAGCTAAACAAGTTATAATAAGACATGTTGGATCCAACCCAAACAAGCCAAGGATGAAGAAGAAGTACCATGGAGGATTTAACTGACGATCCTGGAACATGGTGAAGGGTGAACCGGTCTTACACTGCAGAGGTGTAGGTTAGTACCAAATTAAACCAACTGGGAATCTGAGGAGCACAGGGACTGGCCTCCTGCCTGGGACTCTGAGGAGCACAGGGACTGTGCCTCCTGGCTGGGACTCTTGAGAGGGCACAGGGACTGGCCTCCTGCTGGGACCCTGAGTAGCACAGGGACTGGCCTCTTGCAGTTGACTCCAAAGATGCACAGGGACTGGGCCTCCTGCTGGGAACTCTGAGGAGGCGAAATAAAGGACGTGGCCTCCTGCTAAGGTCCCAGAGTCAGGACTAAACATGGCCAAGGCATCGTTTCAAACAGTTTTTTTTGAAAATGTGAGCATCTTCTCCAACAATTTTCAAATCCAGGTTAAAACTATTTAGTTTTCTCTGTGCTTTCCAACTGAGGGACTTTAACTTCAATCTTTTGTGCGGTGCTTATTTATGTTATATTTTGTTTACATTTGCTTTTTGTTAGGCCCTTTGAAGGTGCCTTGTGTATGCACTATATACATTCTTTAAGCCACAGTGACAAGAAAAGACAATACTTGAAACAGGTACACTCTTCCCTTTAATTCACACTACTATTCCATCGAACATGTAAAAACCTTCAAACCAGGTCAGAAATGTCTAGGGTAATACTGACTCATAACATCAGCCAGCTTTTTACCATCTAAAAAACATTGCCAGGATCAAAAACATAGTGTCTAAAGCAGACGGAGATTCTTAGTCCATGCCTTTGTCTCCGAGTAGGGTAGACTATACTGGCAATGGACCTCTCACGCAGGTCTGTCCCAAACAGATGTAAAACAGCCTTGCAGTACATCAAAATTGACTGGCAGCTGACTAGAACCAGGAAGTACGATCATATATGCCAGTTCTCAGGTCTCTGCACTGGCTTCCTGTGGCTCAGAGAATAAGACTTTAAAAAACAGCTCTGCTTGTGTACAAGTCCTCTCCCATGCCTCGCACCATAAATATATTAGTGACAGTGTTAGTACCCATATGAACCTGTCCCGGACTCTGAGGAAGCACAGGGGACGGACTCCTGTTAGGGGCCCAGAGTCCATAACTAAACATGGGAGGTCTGCATTTTCAGATTCATGCTGCTAAAATCTGGAACAATCTCAAGAAGATGTGAGACCGGCCTCCTCTCTGACAATGTTTTAAAAACCGAGGTTAAAAAACAGTTCTGTTTAGCTGTGCTACAACTGAGGGGATTTTATATTTTTATCTTTCTTTTTTAATGTACTGTTGATTATTTAATGCTAACGTTATTTTGTTCAGCGACTTTGAGTTGCCTTGTGTATGAATTGTGCCAATACAAATAAACTTGGCCTTGCCTAAAAGACAACAGAAGAAGAGATTCGAGCGAGAGAGAGAGCAAGAAACCAGAGAGTCCTTGAAGTGGATGTGTGGGGGGGTGATCTAATTCTAAAACTAATACCAACGACCAGCTCATTACAGCAATCTGAACACTAGATGGGCCCTCCCACCGGATTTGCACTTCATGCCCTAAAAATACAATCCTGATGACGCAACCTCCATGTCGGTATAATACATCCAGACGCCATCTAAAAATAACACCATCATAGATGGCAAATGAAGCAGTGACCTCCTGTGATTGGCACGAGTACTGGCTGTGTTTTGTGCATTCCATTAAACAGAAAATGAGAATAAATGTAGATATTCAAACGCAAATTGGAAAAAAAAAAGGGCAACTTTTGAGCAAATAATTGTATATTAATACAATGGCACCACAGTTTAACGTGCTACGGACATGTTTTACATATTTGATCAAATTATGCAGCAAAAATTAACGAAGCAAATGCAAACATTCTCAAAACATTAGATTTAAATACCAGTTGGAGGCTCCATTTAATTATTTTAATTATATTAACAATTAATTTAATTAATGCTAATGGCCACACGGGACACTCTGGATTGCTGTTATGTTTATATTTCCGCGTTCGCGTTTTGACCGTATGTTAATGTGAATGGTGGGCAACTGATTTTTCCAGGGCGTAAAGAGCAGTTTATTTTTATGACACAGATCTTTTTACAGAAGCAATGCTGATTGTGAACATTGTTTTAAGCCCACCATAGAACTATTTAATACTATTTAACACATTTACGTTGCCCTCGAGAGCACTCGGACGCGAGCACCGATCATCCTCATAATAAAGTAATCTAACTCTAGAATAATCGAATCTCTCATGTTACCAGATATCAGCATAGCACAAGTTAGTACTAGAGTTAAATTACGTCGTCAACACATTATAAGGATCACTGATACGCACGCTGACACCAAGTGCTCCGAGCATATCTTGCGTGTTTTGAGGGACGTTTCTGCCTGTTTACTCGCAAGCATACCTCCGGGTTGTTCTGACAAAAAAGCATAGTCTTGCTCTTCTCACATTCATTGAAGTCTACTGAAGTGGTATACTGTAAAATCCAAGTTTTTATCGAACCTCCGTGCACGATAGAACATCCATAATGACCCATCAGGAGATGACCATTTTCACTTTATCACGACATTAACAACGTTTCAGCAATCTTTTTTCTATTGTTTTAGGCCCACAGAATGCCAACAAAATGGCGCCGGGTCGGGCAAATTTCCCCGTATGTATTGACGTCATGGGGTGGAACTGTGCGTGCGCGTGGCGTGCCGGGTGTGTGTGTGTCTTAGCAATGTATCATCATTACCATTCAACTAAAACAAACGTTTTTAAACATTAATCATCTAAACACTGCAAAGAGATGAATACATATTAAAAGGTTGAATCAATTGCGACCGTTTAACTATGCAGTGACGGCCCCGCTGCAGGTGATAGTCAGATCCCGTCAGACTCTGAAGGTAAGCAGGACAAGTGCCTGATTAATACTCGTGATGGAGACCTTGAATAAAATACAAATACAACTAGTGATAGATGAATGTTTCCCGCTTCTTTGTCTGCACCTGTTATTTATTAGCTGAAGAAAATGACCACATGCTTTTCACACACTTTTGTCAAGTATGTTTCTGTATTCACATATATTTCGAGCTTTTGTCACTTTACTTCTTGAGTACAAAAGTGTATACAGTCCAGAGCCGTCCGGTCGCTGGACTGAGGAGTCAGCCAGGGGCGCAGTGGTGGCCTGACTTATGACACAAGTGTAAAAGAGGTAGCAGAGTGAACACTGGCCTACAGTTCTGATCCGTCACATCTGCTCTGCCATAATCTCACGTCAGAGCATCACTGACCACAGCTCTGTCCACGAGTGGTCAGCACATAGTGTACAATCTCTGGTTCAACTGGAGGGAAACATGTGTCAACAAGAATATTTTTGGGGTGACAGAATGAAAATGACTTAAAAAAACGTTGAACAAAATAGAACTGTTTTTCCATGCTGGGAAATGTTAAACCTTTTTTTTTTTTTTATTGTTTTAATCAAATTCTTGTACAATAGCACAAAAGCAAGTTAGAAGTAGCTTTTTTCTTCATGGTGTAACCTAAATCTTTGCCCATGAGACAAGTATAAGATCTCTTGTTAAATAAACACAATCACAATAAACTGACAAATATATTTATAATTGGTGCTGAAATAATTGTGGACATGATATATTGTTCAGATCTCTCAGATGCTCCTTTTGTCGTATAAGTCATTTGTTTGATCCGTGTTCAACCGCTGCAGCATGAAAAAGCTTGGATTCAAATCTGAGAATGAACTCGCTCTTCACAGTGTGCGTCCTCTGTAGCAGTGGCGGCCATGTCTGCGGCGTTCATCAATTGAGAGCACTTTTTTGCAAATCTCACACTTATAATACAGTAATATAGTCTACAAATTGATTTAGATTCAAGTTTAATTTAAACTCAAAACCATTTTTTTCCCTTTTTTTTGGCTGCTCTGTTTTGCTGTCCAGTTCTAAGTATGTACAAAGGTCTTTTATATTTGTCTTTCCTAACGACATTTCTTACAATATTAATATTATTATTTACAAACTATTATTTTTATACAGTGTATTCTTTCTCCGTGTCACTCCCATACCAAACCTAGGATATCAGTCAATCATAATATACGCACCATTGCAATAATTATTCCCTAATACTTTAATTTTAATGAGTGTTACATTGACATTTTTTACAAGGATGTGCTTATCAAACAGTTAGATTCAAACCAAGACATTAATAACAAGTAACAATGTAATATCTACTCATGCCCCCTAGGGCAACGGTTTGGTCCATAACAATGGCAACGGTGGCCCCAAAAAAAGGTTGAGAAGCCTGCACACTGTAATACATGATTTGAAACTTGATTAAATGAAATAAATAACTAAAAAGTGGGGTTGAAAAAAATACCTACATCTAATCCACATCAGAAGTTACCTGATTTCAGTATTAATACAGGTTGACCTAATGACGGAAACAAAATTGCCAACACCAATAAAGATTCAAACAGGTTGAAACACAGTTGATATAAAAACACATACTAGCCCTGGGTCGCATACGGGGCAAGACCAATGTCCATAAATGTGATAGAGTCCAATGAAATGTGCTTATCAATGAACAGTATTGGCAATTACACACATCTTTTTCCTCTCTTTATGGTACCTTTCAGTTCTTTGGAGACTCTCTTGTCACGCCTTCCATGCCATGATCTGTGCATTCTTGATAGAGCTGCTTCTTGCTTGTTTTGGTGGAAAATCTGCTTTCACATCCATACCTCCAAGGTTTTTTAGATTAGTGCTGTTCGCATCTGTCTCTGTCTTCGATCCTACGACTCAGCCCATCCAGCTGCTGTGACACAAGACCTGGGCCATGTTCTGCCGTCTCTTTTGTTTAGATCACCTTTTTATATGCCAGAACACTGTGAGCGATGTTTATGGTCCGTGATCAAATGAACGTTTGCCCTTCTCCTTCAATCTGGGAGTCATTTCTCTCATTGCCAGTGAGAGCGAATGTTTTAGGAAGTTCAATTCATTTACTTTGTGTATATCCCTGAATCACAACAGTAGTTATCTCGGAGGACTTTACAAAACTGTTGAATTTGCCAAGACAGATCAGAGAACAAACAGTTCCAACACAGACAAATGCATGAGTAAAAAAAACACCTACATGGATCCCTTAGTCTATAAGTCTAGATAATCACTGGACTATTGATGCTCTTGCATGTCATATCGTTGTGCTGAATAATAGCTCAAAACCCAAATGTGGGAAAAAGTGGGCAGGCTTGGATCCATAAAGAAGTAAAATGTTTCACTGTAATCATTAATTTGCACTTCGCAAAACCACGCCACTTTACTCCACCGTCCATTCAGTTTGGTCCTTCTCTCAATCTGTTGTACTTTGCTGCTGAGAGATATTACCGTAATTTTTCACCTTATCCAAGACAGACTCTGAGCTCTTTCGTTGTGGGCGTCTTCAGAAGTAAACTCAATTTTTGTCGCAGCAAGGAACCTTGTATAAATAATTTTCTGTTAATATTGGTGGGTATGTTTAAGGCTGTAAATACCCTCACATTAAAAGTTTGTACACTTTCTAACCAGCTGAACTCACAAAGGCTGAAGTGAGAAAGGAGAGCAGAGGTATCACCTCTGTTGGATGAGAGGTCTGAGCACTGCTGCAGCTGTCAAAAGCGTGCATACACTGTAAAAAGGAGCTTTAGAGGACACTGGATGGGCAGGAGCAGGATGGCACATGCAGACCAGAGAGAAAGAAGGAGAAGACCAGAGGAGACCAGAGAAGAAAGAACTTCTGAGAGCACAAGAGGAGAGAGACCAGATAGTAGCAGTGGTAGTGGCAGTGCACACAAGACACAAAACTTGTCTTCTATATCAAAAGGCTAACTGTCATACTGGCGGTGTTATATGATGTTATTGGGTGTACTTGATGTAATGAGAGGACTAACCCTAACCCATCCACAGTACTAACCAGGCCCCTTGCCACCTGCTTAGCATCAGATGTGTGTTGGGATCTGGCCTTTCCATGCAGGTGGCGCCATCTGCAACACTTACATTGTTAATAAAGTGGTTTTCATTTTTTGTTTCAGTTTCAGTTTGTCCATCAAATAAGTTCTACACGCACGACACATTCACACACACACAAATACACATACGATATATGCACGCACACACATAGCATACACAGCCCACACACACACACAACTCACCCAGAAACACTTTTTACATTTCTGTGATCATTATGCCTGAGGATTGTTTTTTTTGTAAATCGTTTATACTTGTTTTGGTTTGAGCCTTGCCGTATGAAACATGTTCAATACAAAAGAAACTACCTTGCCTGCCGTTAACACCTCACACTTGCAACAGTCCAGACCGGGGCAGAGAGGCGGGTCCCTACAGCCGAGGAAGGCGTTCTCTCTGCGGTCCCTGTCCCCGGGCGGAGAGGGGAAAATTCCAGCCCAACGGGCTTTCTCATTGTTGTCACCGCGGTGGAATGCGCTTGTTTGTGCTGTTGAAAAGTACAGATAGGTGCTTTCTGGGATCTCCGCTCTAAAACCTCATCTGGATTCGGACACTATGCGACAAAAGCGACCCATGGTGAGAAGCATAAGAAGAAGACGAAGAAATAAAAAAAAGAAAACAGTTGTGAATTTTTTTTTTTTTGTTGTAAACCCCCCTTCAGAAGTCTGCGCACCTCTCGGCTGGAATCCTGGACTTCGGTGAAGCGGCGAGAAAGGTAAAACAATTTTTTTTCCCCCTTCTTCTTTCCGCAGAGTTAGTTTTTTTTTTTTTTTTTTTTTTTTTTTTTTTACAGCGGATGTGGCAAAGCAAAGGGAAACCAAGGGAAAGAAACAGACAGAGCAGCAGAGACTAGATTACGAAGCGAGGAGAGACGTGATAACATGCAATCCGTTGTTGCGTCAAACTACCCACGTTTCTAGCGGCCAGACTTCATATATGTATACATGTTATTGTGTGTGTGTGCGGGGTGCCTACTTTAACAGCCACATATAAATTTTTACATATCAGTCTGCGTCATTCCTGATACTTTTGACCGTCATCCATACAGTCCCTAATGTATTATACACACGTATCGCGTATCTCCTCGCGTTATTACATATTTTTATCTTTTTTTTTTTCTTTTTTTTTTTTTTTTTACCAACTAGTGTCGCCACCATCCTAAAAAGGAATAGGCAGCCCAAAGTCAGAGCACTCGTTCCTCCTCTTTCGCCACACTTCCTCCCAGACTCGGTGCGGATTTACAGGGCGAGATTGTGGTGCCAACTTGTCCGGATGGTTGTCTAAATAATCACTGACGGGGTGGGCGTTTGTTTTGTGTTTTTGAGATTTGGATTGTTTTTAGAGTTTTGTGGGTGAATGTGTTGGCAGACATGTTGTATGCACTAGCGGTCATGTTTGTAATGTGTCCCAAAAAAAAAATGATTCTCTAAACGAGCAGGCATGTCCATGTTCAGGCCCGCGGTCAAAATGCCGTCCTTGTGGAGTTGCGTGGCCCCATCTGCTTTGATGTAGGATTTGAGATCAAATAGACACAACTGTCAATTCAATTCAAATGTGTTTTTTGTGTAGCCCTTAAATCACTACAGCGGTCAGCGCGAGGAGTTTGAAAGTGTGTGGAAACGCATAGAATAATTGAAAAGTGCTTTTGGGCAGTGGCAGATTAAGAGATCTTTAATTTGTCCCGCAGGTGGTGAGCGTTTCAGTGTGGCTTCATTTGTTACAGAACAGTAGAAATGAGGAAGAGACATTGTGGCAAGATAAAGGAACAATAACTTTATAATGAAAATAGAATAAAATCTCCAGAACTTTATTGCTTCCAGTAAAAGTTGTCCTACGTCTGTATCGTCCTGACATAGTAAAAAAGTGAAAATCTCTTGGAGTGTGATCGATGGCGACAGTGACTTGTAAACAGAGCGTGCAGGCGAGGAGAACTGGGCTTGTGCACGGCCTCTGTTTACAAGTTCACTTCGCCATCGCTCTCACTCCAAGAAGATTTTCACTTTTTAACTATGTCAGACGATACAGACGTTAGACAACTTTTACTGGAAGCAATAAAGTTGGAGATTTTATTCTATTTTATTATAAATTTATTGTCCTTATCTTGCAATGTCTCTTCCTCAATTCTACTGTTATGTAACAAATGAAGGCCACACTGAAACCTCCCCCACTGCGTGACAAAAAAAAGATCTCTTAATCTGCCCACTGCCCAAAAGCACGTTTCAATATTCATATGCGTTTCCACACTACTTATGCAAAACGCCTCGCGATGACCGCTGTATGATTTAAGGGCTTAGAAGGGGGGAAAAAAAACACAAAACACATTGAATTGAATTGAAGTTGTGTCATATATTGATCTCAAATCCTACTCAAATCAGAGGGGGCCACGCAACATCCACAACGGACCGCATTGACCGCGGTCCTGAACATGTGACATGCCTGCTTTCGTTTATAGAATCATTTTTTTTGGCACATTAAAACAGACCGGCTAGTGCCATACAACTGTAACTGCAAAACAATTCACCCACAAACTCTACAAAACAAATCTCAAATCTCAAAACACATAACAAACTCTCCCCGAGTGATTATTAGACAACCATCCGGGACAAGTTGGCACCGACAAATCTCGCCCTGTACTTCGCACCGAGTCTGGGAGGAAGTGTGGGAAGAGGATGAAACGAGTGCTCTGACTTTGGGGCTGCCTATTCCCTTTTTAGGAGGTGGGACACTAGTTAGGTAATAAAAAAAAAAAAGAAAAAAAAGAGAAAAAATATGATAATAACGCGAGAGTACGCGATACGTGTGTAATCATGAGAACTGTAGTGGAGGAGGTCAAAAGTATCAGGAATGACCGCAACTGAATATGTTAAAAATATATATGTGTGTGTAAACGTAGGCAGCCACACACACACAATAACATGTATACATATATAAGTCTGGCCAGAACGTGGGTAGTTTTGACGCAACACAGTGGAATTTGCCATGTTATCACGTCTCCTTCCTTCGCTTCCGTACTCAAGTCTCTGCTGTCCACTGTCTGGTTCTTTCCCTTGGTTTCCCTTTGCTTTGGCCACATCCGCTGTAAAAAAAAAAAAAAAACAAAAAAAGAATACACTGCGAAAGAAGAATGGTGAAAAAAAAAATGTTTTACTCTCGCCGCTCACCGCCGTCCGGGATTCCAGCGAGTAGTGCGCAGACTCGGAAGGGGGGTTTACAAAAAAAAAAAAAAATATCCACAACTTTTTCTTTTTTTTATTCTTCTTCTTCTCTCTGCTTCTCACATGGGTCGCTTTTGTCGGCATAGATGTCCCGGAAGTCCAGATGAGGGTTTAAGCGAGATCAGAAAAGCCCTGTCTTTTCAAACATGCACCAAACCAGCGCATTCCACCGCGGTGCAACAATGAGAAAAGTGGGCTGATTTTCCCCTTCTCCGCCGACAGAACCGCAAGAGAACGGCCTTCCTCGTCATGTAGGAACCCGCCACTCTGCCCCGTCCTGGACTGGGGCAGTTGAGTGTTAAGGCAGGCAAGGTAATTTTTTTTGTATGGCAACAGTTTCATACGCAAGGCTCAAACAAAACAGTAAAAGATTTTAAAAAAAACAATCACTCATGCAAAATGATACAGAAGAATGTAAAAATTGTTTCTTGTGGAGTGTGTGTGTGTGTGGTTGTGTATGTATGTGTTTTCGTGCTTATATGTATGTGTATTTTGTGTGTGTTTGTATGTGTTTGCGTGTAGAACTAGTGTGGACAAACTGAAACTGAAAACAAAAATAAAACACTTTAGTAACAATGTAAAGTGTTGCCGAAGGCGCCACCTGCATGGAAAGCCAATATCCCCAACACCATCTGATGCTAAGCATGGCAGGGCCTGGTTAGTACTGTGATGGGTTAAGGGTTAGTCCCTTCTCATTACACAAGTACACTCCCAATAACATCATATAACCGCCAGTAGACAGTTTTCCTTTTGATATAGAAAGGAGCAAGTTTTGTGTCTTGTGTGCACTGCCACTACCACTGACTCTCTCTGGTTCATTCTCTCTCTTGTCTCTCAGTCTTTCTCTCTGGGCCTCTCTCTGGTCTCATCCTTTCTTTCTCTCTGTCCCTGCATGTGCCATCCTGCTCCTGCCCCTCAGTGTCCTCTAAAGCTCTTTTTACAGTGATGCACGCTTTTGACAGCTGCAGCAGTGCTCTAGGACCTTCAACCAACCGATTTGATACCTCTGCTCTCTTTCTCACTTCAGCCAATTGTGAGTTCAGCTTGGGTTTGAAAAGTGTACAACATGTATGGTGAGGTTACAGCCTTAAAACATACCACCAATAGTTCATAGACAAATATACAAGGTTCCATTCTGGACAAATTTAGTTTACCTTCTGAAGAACGCCCACAAACAAAAGAAGCTCAGAGCTTTCTTGGGATAAGGTGAAAAATACGGTAATTATCTCTCAGCAGCAAAGTACAACAGATTGCTGAAGGACCACACTGAATGGAGGTGGAGTATAGTGGGTGTTTTGAGGAAGTGCAAATAAAATGATACATTGATAACATTTTTACATCTTTATGATCCCAGCCTGCCACTTTTTCCCACAATTGGGATTTGAGCTATTATTCAGCACACAAGAAGGAACAAGCAAGAGCATCAATAGTCCAGTGATGATTCTAGACTTATAGACAAGGGGCTCCATGTGTGTTTTTTTATCATTGCATTTGTTGTGTTATACTGTTGAATTCTCGATGTGTCCTGTGGCAAATTCAACAGTTTTGTAAATTCCTCCGAGATAACTACATGTTGTGATTCAGGGATATACACAAAATTAAATGGATTGAAACTTCCTAAACGTTCCGCTCTCACGGCAAAGAGATAAATGACACCCAGATGAAAAGGAGGAAGGGCAAAAGTTCAATTTGATCACGGACCATGAAACCTCTGCTCACCAGTGTTCAGGAATATAAAAAGTATCTAACAAAAGAGAACGGCAGAACTTGGCCGGTTCTTGTGTCCCACTGCTGAGGCTGAAGACGTAGGATCGAAGACACCAGAAGAAAAGAAAGCCCCCCCCCATGGAACCTGCACTAATCTACAAACATCTGGAGGATGATGTAAAGCAGATTTCACCAAAACAACAAAGAAGCAGCTCTATCAAGAATGCACAGATATGTCATGGAAGGTGACCAAAGAGAAGTTCTCCAAAGAACTGAAAGAGTCCGATAAAATAGAGAAAAAGATGTGTGTAATTGCCAATACTGTTTCATTGATAAGCACATTTCATTGGACTCCTATCAACATTTATGGACATTGGTCTCTGCCCCTTATGACCCAGGCGTGTATGTGTTTTCTATAACTGTGTTTCAACTGTTTGCTTCTGTAATTTGTGTTGGCAATTTTGTTTCCGTCATTAGGTCTAAACCTGTAATAATACTGAAATCAGGTAACTTTCTGAAGTGGATTAGCATAGGTAATTTTTTCTCACCCCACTTTTTAGTTTTATTTATTCATTAATCAATCAAAATCATGTATACAGTGTGTCAGAGATTCTCAACCTTTTTGGCCCCCGATGCCAATTGGTTAGGGTCCAACGTTGCCTGGGTCGATTAGAATATTACCATTGTATATGTTATATACATGTCTTGGTTTGAATCTAAACTTTTGGATAACACAACCTTGTAAAAAAATGGTCATTGTAACACTCTTAAATTAAAGTATTAGTGGAATAATTATTGCAATGGTGTATATATGATAAGACTGAAAAACCTAGGTTTGGTATTGAGCTCGACACGGATAGAAGGAATAACTGTATAAAACATAATAGAGTTGTAAGTAATAATAATAATTGTGTAAGAAAATTAGCGTAGAAGCAAATATAAATAGACCTTTGTACATACTGTAGAACAGGACAGCAAACATAGCAGCCAAAAAAAAGGGAAAAAAATGGTTTGAGTTTACTTAACTTGAATCTATATCACTTTGTAACCTATATTACTGTATTATAATTGTGAGATTTGCAAAAAGGGCCTCTCCATTGAGATCGCCGCAGACCTGGCGCACAGCTACAGAACGCACACTGTGGAGCGCGGGTTCATTCACAGATCTGAATCCAAATCTTTCCTGCTGCAGCGGTGACACACGGATCAAACAAAATGACTATACGACAAAAGGAGCACTGAGAGATCTGAACATTATATCATGTCCACAATTATTTCAAGCACAATATAAATATATTGTCATTTATTGTGATTGTGTTTATTTAACAAGAGATTTATACTTGTCTCATGGGCAAATTTTAGTTACACCATGAAGAAAAAGCTTACTGCTTAACTTGCTTTTTGCTATTGTACAATGATTTTATTAAAACAATAAAAAAAAAAAAAAGGTAACATTTCTCCAGCATTGAAAAAACAGTTCTAATTTTGTCAACGTTAAGTCATTTCATTCTGTCACCCCAAATATCTCTTGTTGACACATGTTCCCTCCCAGTTGAACCATAGATTTGTAACTATGAGTTGACCACTGCGGACAGAGCTGTGTCCATGCTGCCTCTGAGTTAGGATTAAGCAGAGTCAGATGTGCGGATCAAATGTAGCCAGTGGTTCACTCCTGCACACTTTACACATGTACATATCTCAGGCCTCCACAGCGCCCCCTGGCTGCACTCACCAGTCCAGCAGCACCCGACGCCTGACTAGATACACTTTTTACTCAAGAATTAAAGTGACCACAAGCCTCGTATATATTTATTAACAGAAATACTTTGACAAAAGTGTGTGAAAGCATGTGGTCATTATCTTCAGCTAAAAATACACAGGTGCAGGACAAAAGAAGCGGGGAAACATTCACTATCACATTTGTTATTTGATTTTAATTCAAGGTCTCCCATCACTGTATTAATCCAGGCCCTGTCCTGCTTACCTGTCATACGGGGACTTTTGCCGACTGCATAGTTACAACGCAGGCGTAATTCATCTCTTTGGCATGATTGTAAAACCGTTTGTTTTAGTTGAATGTGGCATTGCTGTGGGCACTACGAAATTTGCCAATAGCAAAAAAAGAAAAAGAGCTGAAACGTGTTAATGTCGTGATAAAGTTGAAAATGGTCATCTCCTGCTGGGTCAATGGATGTTTTCAAATCGTGCCGGAGGTTCCGTTAAACTTGGATTTTACAGTATACCCATCATTAGACTTCATGAATGTGAGAAGACTAAGCTTTTGTCAGAACAACCACGGAGGTTATGGCTTGCGAAGATAAACAGGCAAGAAACTCCCTCAAAACACGCAAGAATATGCTCGGAGCACTTTGTGTCAGGTGCGTATCGTATCTTATAATGTGTTGACAGACGTAATTTACTCAGTACTAACTTGTGTATGCTGATATCTGGTAACTTGAGAGTTTCATTATAGCGTTAGATTACTTTATTATGAGGAGGATCGGTGTCGCGTCCGAGGCTCTCGAGGGCAACGTAAATGTATTAAATAGATAATAATAGTTCTATGGTGGGCTAAAACAAATGTTCACAAACAGCATTGCTTCTGTAAAAAGATCTGTGTCATAAAATAAACTGCTCTTTACGCCTGGAAAAATCAGTTGCCCACCATTCACCAAAACATACGGTCAAAAACGCGGAAAATAAACAATAACAGCAATCCAGAGTGTCCGTGTGGCATTAGCATTAATTAAATTAATTGTTAATATAATTAAAATAATTAAATGGAGCTCCAACTGGTATTAAATCTAAAGTTTTTGAGAAATGTTTGCATTGCTTGTTAATTTTTGCTGCATAATTTGATCAAATATGTAAAACATGTCCGTAGCACGTTAAACTGTGGTGCCATTGTATTAATATACAATTATTTGCTCAAAAGTTGCCCTTTTTTTTCCAATTTGCGTTTGAATATCTACATTTATTCTCATTCTTCTGTTTAATGGAATGCACAAACACAGCAGCGTGCCATCAAAGATGGCGTCTCCGAGGAGGTCATGTGACATTCATTGGTCTGTGGGAACTATCTCGCTCGCTCACTCTCTGTAGTTTGTTAGGCAAGCAAGTTTATTGTATTCGCACAATTCATACACAAAGTATTCTGCTGAACAAATCAGAATAGCATAAATAATCACAGTAAATTAAACAAGAAAGATAAAAATATAAAATCCCGCAGTGTATGCACAGCTAAACATAACTGTTTTTTAACCTGGTTTGACACATTGTCAGAGAGGGAGGCCTGTCTCACATCTTCTGGATAGATGTTCCAGATTTAGCAGCATGAATCTGAAAAGCAGCCTCCCCATGTTTTATTTTCTGACTCTTGTGCCCCTAACATGAGTCCATCGCCTGTTGGTCCTCAGAGTCCGGGCTGGTTCATATGGGACTAACATGTCACTAATAATATTTTGTGCGAGGCCATGGAGAGACTTGTACACAAGCAGAGCTGTTTAAAGTCTATTTCCTGAGCCACAGGAAGCCAGTGCAGAGACCTGAGAACTGGACTATTATGATCTAACTTCCTGGTTCTAGTCAGCTGCAGTACATTTGATGTACTGGCAGCTTTTTTACAGCCTTTTTGGACAGACCTGTGAGGGCAGGCCATTGCAGTAGTCCCTAACCTACTGAGACAAATGCATGGATAAGAATCCCAAGTACGCTGCTATAGACACTATGTTTTTTGATCTGGCAATGTTATTTAGATGGAAAAAAGCTGCTGATGTTACTGAGTCCAGTATTACCCCCTAGATTTCTGACCTTGTTTGAAGGTTTTTACATGTTTCTTGAATTGTACTGTGAATCTAAAGTGACAGTGTACTGTTTCAGTCTTGTCTTTTCTTGTCACTGTGGCTTAAAGAATGTATATAGTTCATACACAAGTGCAACCTCAAAAAAGGGTGCCCTAACGAAAAGCAAAAATGTAAACATAAATAAAACATAAATAAGCACCGCACAAAAAGATTGAATATAGAAGTCCCTCAGTTGTAATGGCACAGAGAAACAAAATAGTTTTAACTTGATTTGAAATTGTTAGGAGAAGAAGCTCACATTTTCAAAAAAAACTGTTTTTGAAAAGCTGCCGATGCCATGTTTAGTCCTGACTCTGGACTAGCCAGGAGGCCAGTCCTTTATTTCGCTCCTCAGAGTCCCAGCAGGAGGCCAGTCCCCTGTGCTCTTGGAGTCACTGCAAGAGGCCAGTCCCCTGTGCACCTCAGGGTCCCAGCAGGAGCCATCCCTGTGCTCCTCAAGAGTCCCAGCAGAGCAGTCCCTGTGCTCCTCAGAGTCCCAGCAGGAAGTGCCAGTCCCTGTGCTCCTCAGAGGCCCAGTTGGTTCATATGGTAACTAACCTACACCTACTGCAGTGTAAAGACCCGGTTCACCCTTCACCATGGTTCCAGATCGTCAGTAAATCCTCCATGGTACTTCTTACCTTCCTCCTTGGCTTGTTTTGGGTGAACCCACATTTCTATTTATAATTGTTTAGCTTTTTTTCTCTTTTGTCTTTCGGAACTGTTTATAGTTGTGAAATGGCATGGAGTGGGCAGTGTCTCCAGATGTTTCAAAGTTTAAACATGAAGTATCTCTCTATCAGGGTCTCTGGAGTCTGACCGTGTAGAGAGAGCACCTGTGGGAACTGGAGCACCCGCAGGAAAGTCCACAAAGAATGAACAGTGGTTTAGACAAAGATTAAGAGATCTTTATTTGTCCAACTGGGAAATATCAGTGTTGCATCACCATGAGAGGCAGCAATGACGAGCACAGAGATAAACTGAGTAATACCTCAAAACGTATAAGTACAAACAATCGTCTGACATAAGAAAAAGAAAGTTTAAATCTCTCACTTTAGCAAAGAGCAACTTTCCAACATATATTTGAAATTGTTTGCCTTGTAAGAAATACAAGAAAATAAGGGAAAAAATATTTGAAGGGAACTGTAAAATCTGAAGCGAAAAAGAAAGTTGCACAATGAGGAGTTTTGTGACTCCGCCCCTTCACTCTGCTCTCCACTCCTTCTCTCCCTCTCTCTCACTGCACCACAAGACAAGACAACTGGTGAACGGAGCAGACCAGAACAGGTGGAGAGGCAATAATTAAGAACAAATAATGAAAACATTAAATATCTTCTAATCTACAATCTCCTTCTCTGACTCACTATCTGGTCTCTCGTGTGGCCTCTCTCATCTGTCTCTCTCTGGACTCTCTGTGGTCACTCTCTCGGAGGTCTCTCTCTCTGGTCTCTCTGTGGCCCTCTCTATCTGTGGTCTCATCTGTTACCTCTCAATCTGTGGTCCTCTGTGACCTCTCTATCTGGGGTCTCTCTGGTCCTCTCTCTCGGTGACCTCTCTAACTGTGGTCTTTCTCTCTGGTCATCTCTCTGGTCTCCTCTCTGGTCTATCTCTGTCTGTCACAGGTCTCTATCTGTGGGTCTTTCTCTCTGGCTCTGTCTGTCTCCTATCTGGTGTCTCTTTGGTCTCTCTCTGGTCTGTCACAGGTCCTCTATCTGGGACTCTTTGCCCTCTGACCCCTCTCACTCTCTCTCTCTGGTCTGTTTTTGTTATTTGAATTAATTATTATTATTTTATTAGTATCGCTGGAATTTAGAGATTTTATTCAATTTTATAACATTATAAAAGGTAGTTGTTAATTTCATCTTGTGCTGTGTGCTCTTCATTCCTACTGTTCAGTCACTGAGTGATGCAACACTGAAATTTCCACGGTGGGACGAATAACATCTCTTAATCATTATCAACGCCCACAACTCCTGAGACGTATTCCGAATCTTAGATGTATTTTTTTTTCGATGTGATGAATCTGAGTCAGAGATTTAATTTCCTCATTCTTATTCAGTCCTTATGTATATAGTACACAGTGTATCTTAATCAGACATGATGATCATATTTAACATATGCTCAGATGAGTGATCCATTACAATGATACAGATTAAGAGTCGAAAGAGTTGGGTAAATTACCGTTAAGAATTTTATTAGTTACTTGCCTCTCCATCCCATTGCTCAGAGATACTATAGATACTGGGGAATCCACATCGACTCATGCCCTGACTTCATTTCGTGTGCGTGTGCGTGTGTGTGTGTACGTGTGCGTGTGCTTGTGCGTGTGTGTGTGTGTGTGTGTGTGCGTGTGCGTGTTTGGTAAAACAAAAGCACGAACTGTACAGATAAGTGTGTATAACAGTTAGAGAGCATCCATTCTTGACATTACAGCTGATATTTGAGAATCTTGTTCTTAATCACTTCCAGAGTGAGTTTCCTCCCATTTGGACGCTGCAGAGTCTCAACCAATAGTAATAAAGATATCCACATCCTGGGAAATAACAACTTGTATCTCTCTAAAATCGTGAACACTCCAGAACCACCTGCATTGCTCTGTATGTTGCATTTCTGTCTTCTGGACTCAATGGCTCTATGTGTTTTGTTGAAAATCATTGCATTCTTGTTCTGAACTGAAATTTAATTCTTCTGAGATAGCTACAGTTGCGAATTTAGGAATTGCAAAAAAATAATTGAATGAATTGAATTAAGTGCACTTCCAATGTAGAAAACTGTGAAGTCATATAATATTCCTTCGGTACCATTAAT